>ONZQ02000006.1:245367-325916 GCA_900312665.1 Cephalotrichum gorgonifer | reverse complement strand
CCCCCCCCCCGGCCCCCCAAAATATCGGAGGCCTCGTGCTGCGATCTCGGGGGCGGGACACTTGGGGGATATTGGAATTGGGATGTTGGAGGGGCGGGTAGATGGACATGCCGAGCCCAGACCTCACACCTTCCTCTTCTCGAAGAAATAAAAAAAATTGGGGCCCGAAGAACTCGGTTGGATGGTTGCGCGTCCAGGCCCAATCTGTGCGCCCATCGTCGGTTCTTCTTCCTCCGCCGCCCCCCACGCCTGGATGTGCGATGTGCATAACTAGTAGAGTCCAGCGTATAGTGTGTGGCTTGCATGGCTGGGCCATACGTATGTGGTATGTGTTAAGCAGGCCTGAAATTCGATCCCGTCTTGTACTTTGTATTGGACCAGTGAACGACACAGTCAATAACACCCGAGGGGGCGGGGTTGTTGGCCGTCACTCCCTCTCCCGAGGGGCACGCCGAAGAGTGGCAGGTAGCACATACATGCCTGTTAGGGGGGAAAGGGGGGTCGGGAGGGTGTGAACCATTCCCGTCAGCTTCTGGCTCGGACCGACCAGAGTACCTGTAGATTTGCGGAAATAGGGGGAAGGGGGGGGTTAGGCCCCGAGAGGCGTCCTCCAATGTAGAACATAACCAGGGTGTTCAGGCGAATCCGAGAAAGGTATGCGGCAGATATGAGAAAAAGAGGCGGCTGTTGGTGAACGTTTCCTGTTAAATCATCATGTACTGCCGCCGTTCTTCGATGAAGGGGGCGGCAGCTACTCGTATCGAGACAATGCCAGTGGGCTTCCAGTACGCGTGAGGGTATCAGGAAAGAACGAAAACAAGATAAAAAAAATCGACACATCCCCCCCCCTTTCCGGCAACGCCCGCCCCCCTTTCACGCGAGGAGCTGAGCTAAGAGACAGGCTCGGTGAATTTTTTTTGCCCGCCACGGGGATTGTCTTGGATGGGGGCGCCGCTGAAGAAAAAACAACAAGGGCTGTTTCCCCTGAGATAGAACGGGTCTCGGCTACGTCATTGATCTGATCGAGCCGTTACCCATCATTTACTAGTTGACTCGCTTCCCGAGGAACAAGCAAGACAAACTTCCGCGGAAGGAGAAGGGGGGGCAAGAGGAATCATTACCAAGGCCGGTGAGGTTTTGCTTCTTTGCTCGGAGCTATGCTATCCCCGTCAGCTTCGACGCTGTCGCCTTATCGTTTGCCCAATCACCCACCCTTCCGACCATAAATGGCTTTGCGCGCACCCCCAACCCTCCTAACAGGGCGTTCGTCCCCGATGGTTCAGGCTGGGATCACCGGTCAAGATAACGAGTGGACCTCCCGGGTTCCTGAACCCGGAGGGGGGGAAGCTCACCGGAGATATTGTGGCTGGCTTGATGGGTGACACAGCGTACTCGTAGGTAAGCTTTACAGCTTGGAAGAACGAAACATGAACCCCCTAAAGGGATGAGACGAGCTGCAGGGACGGGGATTGGATGGCTCAGGAGCGGGTGGGCTGTTGATACGAAAATGGGGCTTGCTGATGAGGTGGAATTTTCCTCCAGTAAGGGGAGAGAAGGGGGGGCCCCAGTACAACAACGAAAAGAGCGGGCGCGAAATGAAGGTATCAAAAAGATATGGTAAGCAAAGGTTTGCCCCGAAACTCAATTGGTGTTCAATATAATACATGGCCAAAAAATAAACAAAGATCGCGTCAAGGAGGACCCAGCCCCAGCCCGGTACTGAGGTCGGGAGGAGCGAGAAACTGCAGCGGCGACTGGTTGACTTACTCCCCTTCGTACACAAATGCCAACTCATCCCGCTTATCATCGACTACGCGCGCCCACTCGAGGAGTAGCCTGAACAGGTACACCTCCATGTCCTCCCGCCTCAGCGCCTTCTCCGCCCACGCCTTCCCCTGCGACGCAATCCACCTCGCGTCCTCGGTGTCTCCATTCATGACTAGCTCCCTCCCCGCCAGTGTGACCGACTTCCCCCCCTCGCCCTCATCCCCACCTACCCCTTCGTCTCCTCCTAGTCCCATGAAGTAGGCTAGGGTGCTATGCAGGCCCATGTACCTCACATCGACGGGAACGAAGTGTACCCACGGCTGGATCCGCTCGGTAAACCACTCCGTGAATATAGTAGACACGAACGGCACACTAGAGCTTCGTAGAGCCGTCGGGACGCCCGGGGACGACGCGGGACCCGAGTCAGTGTCGAGGAGCAGGAGGTACCGATGGGAAAGAGGGTCCTTATCGGGCTCCGACGCGCCGAACTCCTGCAGGGCGGGGTCGCAGGCTGTCGGGCTCGAACAGGAGTGGAGGGTCGGGTCGGTGGTGAACCCCACATTGATAGGCAAAAGCTCGTCGAGTTGAATCGTAGTCACTCTAGCGTTGACGAACTTGCCGCCCTGGGCCGGGAGGACGACCACGGTTTCGTCGGATGTGCTCGCGTTGTTGAACAGGTGCACCAGCCGGTGCTTGTGGTTGCCGCGCAAGGCCTGATCGGCGGCCGCTAGGTCCCCGTACCCGCCCCTCCAATATAGAGCGTTCGTCTTCGAGTCGAAGGGCAAGGAGGAACTTGGCTCGTCGTCGCCTGGGAAGGGGACGAGGATGTCGGCGTAGCCGCCCGTTTTGGTGCGGCCGAAGAGGGGCATGAGCTGGGTGAAGGGCTTGTGGGACGAGGGCGTTGTCATGTGGAAGCCGTGTAGGTAGGGGACGTCGGGTTGGCGGCAGGTATCGAGGGACTTCTGCCAACCTGCGACGAACTGCCCCTTGGAGTATGGCTTGGAGGAGTCTACGGAGAGATCGCGAATTTGGAAGACCTGCCGCGCCCTGGTGGCCGATCCTGCTGGGCACGCCAAGGCTTCCATCTCTCGACGTTCCAGGACGGATGTTGCTGTCCAAGGCCCGGAAGTACCTACATGAGCGGGAAGAACTCTAGGGTGATGAAGAAGGTTGACGGGGATATCCATGTCTGGGAGGTGCTGTGAAAAGGCCGAGATGATCGAGACAAGACCGCCCAAGTCCTTCTTATTCCCTTCATTATTGCCTCCCTCCGTAGACGCCGCTCCTGAGCGTACCCGTACCATGCCAACATCGGGCTGCCCAGCGAGAAGCTCTACTCGTGATCTTATAGTCTGCGGTGATAACTCCCAAAAAGGAAGGATATCGTCTCCGATTTGCCCGAAATGGTCGACGATGGCTGAGTTCCTCGACATCGCAAATTCAAACCAAGCATTGAACTTGGGCGGCGGGTCTCGTCCTCCATTACGCTCCCGGTACTCCGACACAGCTAGGCGTAGCGTCGTACTAATAGATGCCCTCATCAGCCAGCGATCGGAGCTTACCCTCGACTCGTAGATCAGCTTGTTGAGGGGGTGGTAAGCCATTTGGTGATCCCCAGCTCGTAGGAGAGAGATGGGCAGACAGGCGAACAGGGTGGCCGTCATGGTGAAGAAGAGGAAGGTCCGGAATCCGGTGCTTAGCATATGCAAGTGGGTTCTCGAGAGGATGAGAGAGAAGCCAAACCAGAGAGCCCAGAGCGGATTGACGGCCGACGAGGTGGTGCCATGAAGGAACGTCTTCATGCGATCGACGTTCTGGAGGGAGGCGACCTTGCCGTATGTGGCGGTGATGATTGAAAGGGGTGTAATCGGCGTGGACTCGCACATCAGGAGGGACGAGGCTGTGAGGAGCACCGCCAGGAGCACGCCGTCGGTAAGGGCGTCGGATACACGGACGAACCTCGGGTTCGAGTGAGCGAAGAGGACGGAGGCGAAGAAAATGAGAGAGTTGGCTGCTAGGGAGTTGTTCAGTATTGAAGACAAGGTGTGGAGACGAGCCTTTGTAGAGTTTGTCCAGTATAGGACGCGCCAGAGGAGGATGGCCGCGATAGCATCAAGGCACATGCCAAGCCATTGCAGTCCAAGATCCCGAGCAGCATGATCATAAACAGACGAGCAGAAGTAAGTCGTCCTGGAAGTTTGCGCAATTGCACTGTATGCCCCGAGGCTAAGAGCAACGACACTCGCGATCAGGCATGTTGTTGACGTGCTACACCAGGTCACAACGTCCACAAGGACACTGCCCCATGGATCAGAGGTGTCCTCTGCATGCTCCTCCACCTTTGGAGAGAAGAATATTTCGTAGATGACCAGTGGGATACAAAGAAGCGCCTATAACCCTCGGAGCATGCGTTTAATACCCAGAACATGAGTTTGGGGTAGGCCACAGAGTGATGAGTGCTTACCTCGATCCCTGGACTGGAGCATTGGGTCTCACGCGAAACGGCAAGGAAGATCTCAACCCTCAGGAACAAGCAGAGCGATATAACCCAGTGGGCGATGCTCCCTGGCCTCTTCGGTGAAGCTACTTGTACTTGCGTCGTTTTTCTCCACGGTCCATCTACCATGTGTTATTAGATTTGAAGTTCTGGACTTGAATGAGGTCGGAATGGTGAATCCCGTACCTAGTCTCCCTCTCGCACTCACTGCTGGACTGGCTAAGCCGGATGCCAGCCAAACAAGAGATGTAGCAACGGCCACGGCAGCCACAGCGGTGCCTCGAGGTTCATCTACGGATTAGTTAGTTCATGTGCTGGCGGCGCAATACATCTCTCCACCCTTTTCTTGAGACTACTTACCTAGCAGGGCATATCGCTCAAACGTGAGGGAGAGCCGCGCGTAAATGCTGACCGCACTGCACCAGACGAGCGTCAGCGATATCCCACCCTATTCGGTAAAAGAGACGGGCGTAATTGTACCATAATGAGAGCGTCAGGATGGCGCCGGCCGCGGATTCACTCCGGATGCCGTCTCCCAAGAACCCCAGTGAATGGGCTCGGAACCAAGCTGCCATCTTGACGGCTTCAGGTGTTCTCGAGTTCCTTGGGGTGGGACCTTTGATGTCCAAAAATAGAATAGACCGCTCACTCTGCAAACCTGGGGATTCCCCTTTTGGGGGCTCACTTGTCCAGTATGTCGCCGGCCACCTCCTGCATGTGTAGTTCAAACAGATGTTGATGATTACGTAACTCCCGCCCCTGGACCCCTTGCGAGTTTCACTAATATTGGGTTTAGCCCATGCGCGCCGCGCGTGTCCGCTGACATCACCAGATCGGACCACCTCAGACCCTGTAAACTGGTGGACAAACTCAAAAACTCTCGAAGAATAGTAACGTCACGACGAGCCGGGCCCGCGTCCCGAGCCACTTACACCCCGCCCCGCGATGGAAGAAATCACCGATATCCCCTTCATTCAGAGGCTCGCCGTACCCTCCGTCTGCCTCTTGATCTCCTTCCTCGCCTACACCTCCCAGATCCTGTTCCACACGGCGGAAAACCTCGACCCCGGCCCGCCGACGCCGAAGCAGACCGTGGTGTTCAATCTCCTTCTCGCGAGTCTCTGGTGGACGTACTACCGGGCCTGCTCCGTCTCGCCCGGCCGCTATCCCGAATTCACCCCCGCCGACGCCAAGGGTACCCCCGGAGGACCCGAGGCTCTCGACAGATTCCCCCCCCGGCACCCGATGGTGCAGAAAGTGTTCGGCCCCGAAGCCGCCCCGCGCGCACCACTGCCGCCAATGCGACACATGCATCCCAAAGATGGACCACCACTGCCCGTGGACAGGGAACTGCGTCTCTCTCACGACATATCCGCACTTCCTGCGCTTCCTCCTCTACGCGAACCTCTCCCTCTGGAACCTCTCCTACCTCCTCTTCCTCCGCTTCGGCGCGATATGGTCATCTAGGAATTGGCCCGCGTACCTCGGCCCCAGTCTACCGGCGCTTATACATCTCACGCTCCTGGGAATCGTGTGTTTCGTCACCGAGGTGGCGCTTGGGCTGATGTTAGTCGCTACGATAAAAGGCTGGATCTTCAACGTCACGACGATTGAGGACTCGGAAATCGAGCGGCATGAGAGGAATGTGGAGCGCGGGGGCTGGTTCGATAACGACAGCGAGCCACAGGAGAAGGTGGAGTTCCCCTACGATGTGTCATTCTTCGGGAATATGTCGCAGGCCATGGGGACCAGGAACTTCCTCCTCTGGTTCTTCCCCTTCTCGGGATCGCCCTCCATCTCGCCCGATAGGACGGGGGCGGGGTGGGTGTACGAAGAAAATGATATCAACGACGCGCCAGGGATGTGGCCGCCCCCCGACCCCTCCCGCCGCGAGTGGTCCTCCACCGCCGTCGATCCGGAGTTCGAAATGCCCACTTACGCTTCTCCCAGCGAGCAGCGTGAGGCGTTTAGGCGGAGACAGGAGGCTGACGTGCAGAGGTGGGGAAGGCAGAGGGATAATATACTAGCCGAACTGGAGGAAGTTGACGATTACGAGGTCGACTCGCCAGTGGAGAAACAGGGCCGCGTGCGGAGGGTATATGAGGAGGACATAGAGGTGCTGGATGATGATGACGATGTTCCTCTAGGCGAGCTAGTGCGGCGGAGGAAAGGGGTACGGAGAGAGGAGGAATAAATCCAATAATAGATAGTGGACTATTGCTGTATTGTAGCGCTTGAGGATCGAGTACCGACTATAGATAGCTCTGGCGGGGTAAAATATTAATGACGAGATGCAGCACAACGCCTGGTTGAGTATGCTTAATACCCACCTGTGTCGGGGACAGCAATTGTCGACATCATCTTGTCTTACATGTTAATGTACTCTGGCAAATATTGGCCAATCATGATACCCAATATGGCATACTACGAATTAAAGGGTAGGGGCCAGAGCGATGCAGTGTCAACCTTCAGGTGCAACTTTGCTGGACTGAGGGAACGAAGGTTCACTTCGGTGGGACATGTAGGTAGCTCTTGCCATTTGGGAATGTGTAAGCCCAGACCTGGAAGGCACAACTCCGAAGACCCATCACATGGGCTGAGTAGCCCTTTCATTCCAAGACACCACGGGCTCATTGGTGGGGTGAGATGAATTCCTAATCAGGTGTAATAACTCGATAACATATAAAAGGTGATATTGTGTCTCTATATATAATACTCCAAAGTATGCCCTATAAATCCATGATTGAAATGCCTGTCATCTGAACAGGAAAGTATCACCAAAATCCTCTCCCCTGGTATATAATCAACGATCAGCCTTCTTCCACCTCATTCTAAGCCATATGCAAACATCTCCTAACAGACCATACTCAAACACGGTCAACCCTAAACACCCAAACAAGATTGCCACGGCGGCACGAAGTTCTCAATGCCTAATCTAGAAAAGTCTTGGATCAGATAGCAAAGACAGACCACGTTGCACCAGCCACCACCAAGGTCCACCAGGCGCCGCCAAGGCGGAGCGAACTACCCGCATTGTCTTCCTCGAGACGGAAATCCGGCAGGTAGGACTGGACCTCGGCATCGTTGATACTCCCGTCCCAGCAGTACTTGTCGAAGCAGTCCTTGCAGGCCTGAGGCGGCTCCGTCCCCGTCCTATGGAAACTCCGGCTGAGGACCGCACAGGCGACGCAGGTGGACCACTTATCGTCCAAGCTGCCCTCTCCCTGGGTGGCTCCGTTGAATCCGTTTTGGATGATGCTGTCGCGCTCCTCAATCTCGTACGAGGGGTCGAAGGTCGAGACGTTGCTCATGAACGTGTACGGCGCGTTGGGGACGTACACAATGAGCGGCGGCGGCTTCTCGCTGTTGGTGAAGTTGGACGCGTCGCAGCCGAAGAAGGTCGGCCCGGCGTTAAGCTTGAGGTTGATGAAGGTGTTCTGGTCCGGTATGGAGGGGAACTCGGTCCCGTTGGCGATGTCGGTGCCCGCGCGGTCGTACGTGGCGCGCAGGGCGGTACCGTTGGGCCAGTTGTTCGTGTCAGCGCTCGAGTCGACGGCGAAGATGACGTCTACCTCGCGGGCAGGCTGGATGACGGGGTGGAGCGGGATGTTCTGCAGGTCCATGCCGCCGTCGACGAGGCTGAGCTCTTCCTCGTCGGCGATGTTGCTGATTTCCGAGTTGTAGCCCAAGAAGGGGTTAGGACGGTACTGGGCGATGTCGTTGTTGGCGTCGTCGATTGAGGACAAGAGGGACTCGACCTTGTCGACGATCAAAGACGGGACCTCGTCCGGGAATTCGGTGAGCATAGCCATGTTGAAGAGCGACGAGGACGTGCCCAAGATGAAACTAAATTGGTCGAAGCCTCGGACGCACTTCCCATCTTTACTAATGGATCCCTTATCGAAGTTGCTACCCAGGTATTCGAGAGGAACGAAACCGAAGAGGGTGGGGTCCCACGATCCCATCTCGAAGGGGTTGAACTCAAAGACGGTGGAGTTGAGACTGATGATCAGCTCATTTGGATTGCGGCCGTCGGCAACAATAATTGGGAAGGGCGCGTTGCCGTTCTTGAAGTGGTCCGCGTCCGCGATGGACGACACGGTATAAGCCGCCCCCCCGTCGTCATCGCCAATGAGTTGGTAGGTGACGGCCCGGCCCCAGTAGTCAGTGAGGGAGGTCTCGAATCCAGCATCATCTTTGCTTTCTACCTCGTCGTATATGTTCTTCCAGTACTTTGCCGTGTCCAACGCGCCGATGGACTTAGAGGAGGAAGACGGGCCGGAGAAGATGGTATCCTGGAACTGCCAGACCGCGTCATTCTCCTGTAGCTGTGTGATAGTTGAGAAGTTGTTGGCATAGATGGAGCCGACGAGCCAGCTACCACCGGAGAGCCCGCTCAGGTAGGTGGTGGACTGCAGCAGGCCGCCGATCCCCTTGTCACCACCGGTCCGGGAGTCCGCCGCCTTGATGAACCCGGCGCCGTTGAGGAGAGCACGATAGCCGCCTCCAGACAGGGAAATTGCAATTCTCGGCCACGCATTGTCGCGCTCGAGATACGAACCGGCATCGAAGTCTGCGATGCCGATTTTATCGAGGAACGTCTTGAGCTCGGCCCGGGTTGTCTCCTCCCTGGTCTTGCGCCAATCCGATTCTTCGGAAGACAGGGCACTCGCGCCACGGATAGTTGGGGAGTTGCTTGGGCAGGTAACATTAGAGGGCGCATAACCCCCCGACGGTGCGTCTGGGGCGGCGCGGGGCTTGATCTGGAGGTCGCGCGGTGCCGAGATGGCCGAAGCGGCCGAAGGCGATAATAACGCCGCCGCCGTCGCGGAAAGAGCTGTTAACCGCATTATGGTATGCGTCGGTAATTACCCAGGAACGCGGGAGAAAAGCCCGAGTCTGAGAGGGAGGAGGATTAGAGAAGAGGATTAAATTTAAAGCCTCCCTGAGATCTAACAAAGGAAAAAGTAAGGATCGACCGGAAGAGGAAATTTGGATGTTGACTAGTACGCCTGGGTGGGAGGGGGGCCGATCCGTTTTATGGATCCAGTCCGAAGGGTCCGCCGCCTTATACGGTGTACAAGTGTGGCGCCAAGGTCTTGGGTTCGTTCAGGGCCAAGGCTGGCATGAGATGATGACAGGAGTGACATACTCTCCCCACCCAACCCCTAGCTAGGCTCGGCGCTTACAAGTACTTGCAGGGAGCAACAAGGTTTATTTCCGGACAGGACAGCGAGAGAAAATGCGGCGCGGGCGGGTTGGGACTTTGCTCTTTCCTGGCTCGAACTCCCACAGCCGCCAAGGGGAACGACAGGATGAGAGCTTGCTTTGTCGAGGACAAGAATGACTCGGTCGCTACGCGGCGATTGGCTGAGTGTAGTGGCACCTGTTCACACAGGTCGTCTCAGAGCCCTGGCGCACACCAAGACACCACGATGACCCCGCCACCATCCTTGGACTGGTGGTCATCCGGCTTTGCCGTGCTCACAGCTCTATGCGCATGTCTGGATGGGCAGTGGTGGCTAGCATAAGATGACAGAGGGGTTAGCGTTGAGCATTGCAGGCCAGCAAATCGATTGTTTCAAGGTGCCAAGAACGACCGCCAATGCGTGTATGACGCCGATAGATGGGGTCACCCCGAAGATGACTTTTGTGGGATCTATCTGTTCAACGCTTCCAAGTACCGCACCGATAATTATTATTAGGTTGTAAGATTCACAGGATACAGTCTCGAGGTCCCAGTCCCAGTATTAATACCCCGTATTACTGCATGCGGCTTAGTTTTAACTAGTGCCTCGGCCTACCAGGGCGCAGCCTGAGCTGACATGGGTGCGCTGAAATAAGGCCGCGTCACACACGGACTCACAAACACCCGCGACCCCGGCGGTGATGACGGGTGAGGCGGGGGGCTGGGCTGGGCTGGGCTGCATGGACTCGCTGGCTGAGACCAGCGCTTGTCCCGAGTGGGCTACGAGGGCGGGAGGAGGACTGCTCTGGCGTCATATTCTAGGCAAAGAAGGCTGGCTGGCGCTCTTCCTTTCCCTTCCTGGTTGGGTGAGTGTGAAGATCCTGAAGCACGGTTTCTGTGTATTATAGGGGCTTGACTCGCGATTCCAATCAAAGAGGGGGGGGAGCTACGACTCGTACGAGGATTCTCCGGAATGCCAAGCATTTTCGGTACGAGTACGAATATTCGTATCCGAGTCCGCGTATAAGTGGCGGCGCTAGGGGACTCACTCATTCTCAAACTCCCGTTCTCGCACAAGTGCAATGCGCCGGCACGTTCGGGAACTAATAGCCGCAAATCTCTTTTTCATTCCTGCCTCTGTGGAAGTTTACCTTGTTTCTCTCCTCTGGGATGCATGCCCCCTCTCACGGGTGCCCGAATGAGGAAATACCGTGTATTGATACTTTGTACTCCGTAAGATGTGATGAAAAAAAAAATGTAGCTAATAGCGGGGGGGAGAGGGGCGGGAGGTATTAGGATGTGCACCGAAGTTTCGGGCTCCAGGGCAGTTCCGAGTTTGGGTGTGTTTGGTCGGGATCATGCAGGGGTCCGAGGTAGGGTAGCGAGCGGGCCGCAGGGCAAGGAACCATAACGACGTGACGGTGGAGCAAAAGGACGGTGGGGTGGGGCAGCGTTTGCTTGGAACAACGGCTGAGACGCCACATGCTTCCTTAGCGGCGGGAGGGTCGGCACTGATGGCACTGTGCGGAACACTCGGGCAGCCTATGCCGACCCAAACTACAAAGGAGTCTCATGGACCACATCCAGATGGGATGGGACGATGACGCCCCACACGGATAGCTCTCGCGACCCCTTCTTCGCAGATGTAAAGACATTTCTGTTTCCGCCTCTAGTCGAGTTTCTAAATTTGTAGCCCCAGGTACAAACAAGAAGGAGCTGTCATCGTCAGGTCTTCCCCCGCTCCGGGTGTATCGAACCGTTTTATTTTTCTCTCCCTCCAGTTTCTATTTTATCTACCAAGAACTCAAGACCCAGAACTCACGCGCCTCAGAACCCCCAGACTTAGACGCTCAGCTGCGCAGTTCCCGCGCTGGCGAGGTACTCCCGGTACTTCTCCAGCTTCGCGTCCGCCTCGGCGCACATGCGCTCCGTGATGATGGCCGAGCGGCCGACGTAGAGCGACGGGTCGAGGACCGAGTCGAGATCGGCGTGGATGGGCGCGAAGAACTCCGTTTTCCGGATCCGCTCGATCATGTCGTTGGGCTTGCCCTCGTTCTTGACGACGGCCGCCGCCTGGTGCGAGAGCACGCGGATCTCCTCGTGCGTCTCCTGGCGGCTCGCGCCCTTGCTCACCATGCCCATGATGATGTTCTCAGTGGCCATGAAGGGAAGCTCGGCGTTGAGGTTGGCGCGGACGACTGATGGGGTTACCGTGGTTAGCAATGCCATTCTTAGAGTAGACTTCCGGATATGGGCAGTGTGAACGCCCCGCCGGACGCTCCAGGCAAATGGTGGTGGTGGGGGGAACAAACCTTGGGGGTAAACGACGAGGCCGTTGGTGACGTTGTCAAGCGACAAGCCTGTTAGAGAGTCAGTGTACAACGCTCAAGGGCGTGTGATGAGGCAGCTGGTTCCGTCGGAGGCCGTGGTTTTATGGACCACATGAAGCACTCTAGACAGGACAAAGGGGAAGGGGTGGTGTTCACGTACAAAGAGCGTCTGCCAGAAGGAACTGCTCCGGGATGTCCACCCGACCTGATTTTCGTACGAAGCCGGTTAGCCAAGCCCTTGGGGGCGACGTGCGAGGGATAAGGGAGGGAGGGAGATGTACGAATGGCGGAGTCGTCAAGTGTCCTCTCAAACCACTGTCCGGCAAACGTCTGCGCGGCATTGGCGTTCCTGTTCTGTAGCTCACGTCCGAGGGCGGTGATCCTCTCGCTCCTCATGGGGCTTTTCATACAGTTAGTACCATATAAGTCATATGACGGGCACTGACTGGCAAATAGACGGGGGAACTTACTTCCTCTTGTAAGCCATCGCGGATGAACCAATCTGGTCCTTCTCGAACGGCTCCTCGATTTCTACGAGTCTCTATTAGTTTTGCACAGGCCCAAGAGGGCGGATCTCAGCCTCGTGACCTACCCTTCATGTGCGCCAAATGCCTAATATCGATGGCGATACGTCTATGACAAACGTTAGCATCCGTATACATCGGGCACCAGGGTCAGAAGCTCCGAAGAATTCGAAAGGGGGCCAGAGCTACGTACTGGGCAGTAGCTCCGAAGGCAGAGAGGGCATTGGCCACCCGTCTATAACCCTGGGAGTCAGTAATTTATCAAATCGTAGTAGTGTCGTCCACGGAGTCTTTGGACGTAGACACCACGGTATGCACAGGAAACCGGAATTCCCGACACGCGTCCGAGTAATACAGTTCTTCTTTTTAACGGCCACTTACAGGTCGACCTTCCTGGTGTACTATGCGAAACTCGGTGTTAGTTCTCGGCGACCACCCACCACAACGGGTAGGGAGAGTGGGCACTCACGGTCTGGGTTGAAACGGTGTAGACGCCCGGGAAGCCAGCCTTCTGGCATAGCTTCTCGTTGAGCTGATCGATCTTCTCACCATCGGAGTTGAAGATTGCCATAAACGAGCTTCATCTGTAGTTAGTATCCAAAAGGACGTCTGAGGATCGAAAAGAGGTAGTGACATGAGAAGTAGCTTACGCCTGGGTGCCGGTAGTGCCCACTTTGAGATTGTGAGTTAGTCAATGGACCCTTTGAGGTAACCTTGAGGGGTTTCTTGTGGCGGCGGAGTTACATACTGGCACCACGGAACCGAAGCTGATCCCGGACATGCTCTATGTCCTCGAGATCCATGACCTTTTCAAGTTAGCACTTGATCACTGTTCTTCACGGATCGAATTGAAACTCACAAGTTCCTGGATCCACTGAGCCGCACGCTTGCCCACACTTCGATACACCACAAGTTAGTACCGAATTTTTATACAAGCCCGCGAGGTTGTCTGTCCAACAGCGGGCAAAAGGAGTTCCCCGGCACATACGTGATGGGCTGAGCGGCCTGGAAGTGAGTGAATCTAGAGAACCATGGTCAGAGTCGGGGTTTGGTTTAGGGCGATAAAGATCGATATACCCGAGAGTCGGCAGGTCCTTGTACTTCAAGGCGAAGGTCTGGAGGTTCTGGATAACCTTTGCCAGCTTAGGAAGCAAAAGGTTCAGGCCGTCCCGAATCTGTTTAGGGAGTCAGTGATTGGCCAATTGGGAATATCTCAAGAGTGAGAAGCTTCTGAGGTCAAACAAAAGGAAGGACTCCGGAGCACATACGAAGATGAGGTCGGCGTTGTCGGTGACATAGCAGCTTCGAAGGGTTAGCTTATATCTAGCGATATCTATTGGGGGTACGAACCTGGTAGCACCGTAGTGGATAACACCGGCAGCGGCACTTTAGGCATAAGATGTTAGCAATCTCTCACTTTGCTTAGGAGTTTCACAATGTCCCCGAGCCACTGTAAGACAGGGGGAAAAGTCGACCGGGTTTACATACGGAGCGTCAATCCCGTAGGCCTATGGATCTCTTGTTAGATGTCGTTGGTTATACTCATGTAACATGTGTTGCGCATCTGACTACTTACATGGACGTGGGCCATGACATCGTGGCGGCGGCGCTTCTCCTCCTCGCGCGCGATCTCAAAGGCCTCGTCCGTCATGGTCAGGTTAGCGGCCATCTGTGCGAGGGCCTCGTCGGTGACCTCCTTGATGCCGAGCTCCTTCTCGGCCTCGGCCAGCCACAGCCAGAGCTGGCGCCAGGTCGAGGCTCGCGTCCGGGAGGAGAAGAGCGTCAGCATCTCCTTGGACGCATAGCGAGAGCCTAGCGGCGTCTGGTACGAGTCGAAGCTGGACATATTCGCGGTTCGGGGTTTGTTCGTTACGTTATGTGGTGACGGGGTGGGATGGAGGATGAGTCGTAGTGTGCGCTCTCTCCCTAGTGTGGTGGGATATATGGGTACGACTAGCTTAAGAATTTTTTGGGGTGATGAGCTTTTTCGGGCGCTGCGTAGAAAGCTTATTGGAGAAGTGCGGGAAGCGTCGAGTAGCGGGGTGAAATGTACCCGGACTCGGAGGTGCCAGTGGTGTTGCGAGGGCAGTCTGCCCCTCCATTTTACCCCTCCAATACATATAGTGGACATAAATTTCGGAATGGGTCCCACAGTAAGCTTACCAACAAGAGTCTGAAAGTTTTGTCACGGCATTGTACCCTCCAGAGTCAGCCCACACAAACTTAGTCAAGGTGAATGGCACGGCGTCCGACTTCCGCCGATGATGAAAACCTCGTGGTGATTTATGCACGCACTTGGAATACATATGCTTTGAGAAATGCCAAAGCAGCGACGCTAGCAAATACCCCATGGGCCAACGAATATAACCATTTTGGTAGCCTTCAGCCATCCGGGTAGGTATAGACTAGCTGCTTGTTCCTCTGAACAAGACAGGATAGTATTAATGACCACTCGTCCGCAATCGTCAGTGTCAGCCCTCCACGGACAAGCACAGATCTCTAAAGACTTGTCGCGGCGAGCTCATCAGACGCTTCTTTCTTGTGTCTGGATCCATATGTACTGTGCCGTATTGACACAGGTAGCCGCTGATGGGGGGCTCCTATGGGTTCGTGACGGAGAAGTTGCTATCGTTTGCAGTGAATTCGACATGGGAGAGTGTAGGGACTAGATTTGGTCGGATGGACCGTGAGGTTACTTGTAGATATCTCCCAGGTGGTTGGTTGAACAGTATCGAATGACTTATGGCCATAAACTCTCGCATATATTTGTCCTCGGCGCTATTGGCTAATTATATCCCAACTCGGCTAGTCATCGCATATTTTCCACCAGAGGCTGCTCTTGTTCTTGTTAATGATGGAAAATGGTGAAGGAGAGATGGAAGTCCCGTGGTTATAATGAACTCGTTCTAAGCGGCGTTGGCCACGAATGGTAGGCATAATTCTGATAGAGAGATATACACAACATAAAAATCAACCCAACCGATACTCTCACGAAGAGGGAGAGGGTTTCATAGATATTGCAAGTAAATAATTTATTCCCATGAGAATAGAAGCAGAGCATTGTAAGTGACGTAATAGGTACGGGGTACATATTACCTTGCAATTTGTGTGGATGACTGACATGCCTCACACCCTGGCAGGGGTACGTACTTGTAAATGGAGTCCACCTCGTTGCCAGGCAACCAGACACGGTGAGACCTCAGGGTGCAGAGTAAACACGGAAAAGGACTGCTCCTCATGCCCATATCCGCACTAGCACCCCTTCAATCGACCTCTCTCCGTCGAGATCCACAATATGATGTAACGAGTTTTGTTTACGCTGCAGCTACTGGATACATCTACCGCGTCGACACTCATCAGCCTATTCCTTCCTCTCTTAACCCCCCTTCCTTCCGATCACAGCACTACTAACCCAAACAGCACCAACAATCGATCCTATTCAACATGGAACCCCAGTCCCCACCAAAGCGAATTACGCGTTCGCGAGCCGCAAAGGCGAGCGAGCCCGCACCCAAGCCCACAAAGTCCACCACAACCACGGCCGCATCAAGGGCAAAGGCCGTGTCCGGCCCAACAGCATCAACCAAAGCCGCGTCAGCCAAGAGGAAAACACGTGCGGACGAGAACGAGAACGAGAACGACGAGGCCACGGCGCCCGTCATGAAGACTGCTCGACCCCGGGGTCGGCCGAAGAAGACGGAAGAGCCCGTCGAGGGCGAGAAGCCTACCGCCAGGCGTTCGGCAACAGCTCCCACCGCAACCAGCATGGCCAGAGCCATGCGGACGACAAGGACGAAGACCGTCGCTGCCGAGCCCGCCGAGCAGGAGGAGGAGCCCGCCAAGCCTAAGAGGGGCCGGCCGAAGAAGGTGGTTGAAAGCAGCGAGGAGACCAAAGCGGCGGCGGAGCCCGCTAAGACGACGGCGAGATCCCGGGCCGCTAGTACGACCAAGCCCGCGAGCAAGAAGACGGTGACGTTCCAGGAGCCCGAGAAGGAGAACATCGACCCCGGAACCGCAAAGGGGAAGCAGCCCGAGACAAAGCCCACCACCGGCATCCGAGGGCGGCCCGTCCGCAGGACAGCCGCAACCACCACGACCGCCTCAACCACAGCAACTAGCGCAGCACCGAAAACTACCGCGGCCACGACGGTCCCGGCCAGGACCACTCGCGGAGCCAGAACGACCAGGACCGTTGCGAAGGCGCCCGGGAAGATACCGCTGAGCCCTAGGAAGACCTCGCAGGTTACGATTAGAGACATGTCCTCAGACGACGAGCTCGCCGGTCCGGAGAAGACGCCGCTGAAGAAGAAGCCCCTCAGACCGCCGCCGTCTAGCGCCCTGGTCAAGAGCAAGAAGACGGAGATCGCCGCGGCCGCCGCCGCCGAGGAGCGGACGTCGCCCGTCAAAAATGCAGCCGCTCCCGAAGAGCGCGAGGCGCCGTCGAACGTGCTTGCCAGTCCCGCGAAGAGACCTCCTCCCACTCCCTTCAAAGATGCCATCAAATCTCCCGCGAAGAGGGCGGAGGGGATGCAGCTTTTCTCCGCTCCTTCTGCCGCGAAGTCCGGGGCTCAGCAGCAGGCAGGGGGCTCGACGCCGTTCAAGGCTTCCCTGCTGCAGTCGCCTGCCAAGCGCCCGCAGGCGGGGCTCTTGGGCAGGACGCCTTCTTCGTCGCTGGCCCGCGGGGAGCAGGTCAGTAGCACGCCGCTCAAGACGTCACTGATGCAGACGCCTGCTCGTAGGCCTGGGTCAGTGCTGAAGGCCTTCGCTTCAGCGAGGCAAGACGCCGCACAGTCGCCCGTTACCAAGGCTACTATTCTGTCTACCCCTATCGCTCAAGCGAAGGCATCGGATTTGCTGATGGATGGCGAGGAGGCCGAGGGCGTTTCGCAGCCGAGGAACCTGTTCGCTGAGCCGGTGCCTAGCCTCAAGTTCCCAGGCCGGCTGTCAGCCGTGCTACCTCGTGACGCCAATCCTGTGCTTGATATGGAGATGGCCACTGTCGAGGAGGCGACCGAGGATGAGATGGATCTTCTTGGGAATGTCGAGATGTCCCAGGAAGTTGAGGTCGAAGAGGCGAGCGTGATCCAAGCTCCCGCGGATCAGGAACCGGCCGATGCGGAAGAGGAAGAGGATGAGGATCATGAGATGTCTGATATCCTCGACATCTCCCCGCCTGCCCATACTATTGAGGAGCCTATCCAGCAACACGAAGAGTCCATCGCCTCCGCCGCCACCACCACCCCGCCCAACTCTCCGCCGAAGTCCCTCCCCAGGTTCAGCCTTCGCCAGAAGGAGCTTAACCCTTTCCAGGGTCTCGACGAGGACTCTGATGACGAGCTCACGTCGAGTTTCCAGCGCAACTACAAGTCACCGAGCCCTGTCCGAACCATCGCCACGCCTTCGGCCGCGAGGGCTCCCGCTGCTGGATTCACGCCCCTGGTCGCTAAGTTTGGCGCGTGGGGTCCTTCCAGCCCCGTGAAGAGGTCCGAAACAGTGGTCGAGGAGACCACCGTTGAGACGCCCATGTCTACTACCGAAGACCACGCCTCAAAGCAGACCTTCTTCGACGACGAGATGTGCGTGCGCGACCAGGACGAGGCCAACGCCATCATCGAGGCGGCTATCGAGGCCGACGTCGATGCACAGCTCGAGCCGGTGTTTGATGACGTCGCTATCACAAATGAGGACATAGCGCTTGCTAACGAGGCCGAGGAGATGTCCCTCATGGAGTCGGAAATGGCCGACGAGACAGCGGTCAGCCAGGACTACGACGACACGCTCTCGGAGGCGAGCCAGGACTACGGCGACGAGAACCAGATGCCCCGCGAGGAGGCAACCATCGGCGTGCCCCCGCAGACGCCGGCCCGCATGATTGGAAGCAAGGCCTTCCACACCGTCTCCAAGGTCCCGCTCAAGGGGGCGGACCATCACACCCCCAGCCCCGTCAAGCAGAGGCGGCATAGCATCTCGAGGCTTCCGGTCCAGAGGCCAGCCCCCGTGAACCGGAGCGCCACCGTCATCTCGTACAGCCCAACGAAGAAGGACGCGCGCTCCGCCCCCGGAACGCCGGCGAAGGAGTCGGTAGAAGAGGTGTGGTCGACGACGGGGACGCCGACGCGCACGCCCCGGAAGGACCTCGACGCGGGGCTTCTCCGGGGCGCGGTGGTGTACGTGGACGTCCGGACCAGCGACGGGGGCGACGCCAGCGAGTTCTTCGCCGAGCTCCTGACCGAGATGGGCGCGCGCTGCGTGAAGAGGTGGGACTGGAGTCCCAGCGCGGATGACTCCTCTAGGGTGGGCATCACGCACGTCGTGTACAAGGACGGCGGGAAGCGGACGCTGGAGAAGGTCCGGGAGGCGCGTGGCGTGGTGCAGTGTGTCGGTGTATCCTGGGTTCTAGAGTAAGCACCCCCTCCCTCCCATTTTTTTTTCATAACCCCTTCCCCTCCCTTCCCTCCCTCCCGACTTTAAGTGCCGCCACTAACAAAAAGGAAAACAGATGCGAGAGGAACAACGAGTGGGTCGACGAGGGCCCGTACCACGTCGACACGGAGCACATCTCCCACGGGCCCTCGCGCCGCCGCAAGACGATGGAGCCCAAGGCCATCGCGAACCTCGCTGCGGTGCCGCTGGGGTCGGGCCCCTCCTCCAGGCGCAGCGAGGGCCACCAGAGCGCGCCCAACACGCCTCTCAACCGCCGGGATAGCTCCGTCTGGATCCGTACGCCCTCGGAGCAGGCGGACGAGGAGCGGGAGGCGGACCGCGAGGACTGGGACCTCGGCGTCCTCACGCCCGTGCCGTTCACGCCCGCGCCCGAGGCCATCGCGCGGTACGTGGAGGGCATCACGGACACGCCTTCGGAGGACGGCGGGGAGGACGCGTCGCCCATGGACGACAAGAAGCTGGTCATGATGACCTGCCCGGCTAAGAAGGCGGGGCCGGTGGCGAGGGAGGAGGTGTTCAGCGCGGAGAGGGACGGGACGGTGATGATGAGGCTCATGGCCGCTAGGCGGAAGAGTCTGCAGTTTGCCCCGAAGGTTGCGAGTCCGCTCTCCAAGGCGTGGGGGGGACCGTTCTAAGTGGTGTTTGTATGTTTCTGCTGCGGTGTGTTTTGCTTTAGAGGGGCATTATTTGTTGTATTGTCGTCCCGACATCAGCTCCGTGGACGTACCCCTACCCCCCGGGGATCGATATTGGGTTTATACTGGCGCAGGGGTATGGGATGGGGGCATGGGAGGTTATCTTGGAGTCATGGGCGTTATTATGGGCCTCGTTCGAAGTTTAGCTTGTTCTCGACGGCCTTGTTTTTTAATTGGGGAAGGGGCAGGGCAGGTCTTTGTTATTTTCAAGTAAGATTCGCAAGACAGAATTATTTGACATTATACTTGAAACTATGAAACTAAGACCTTCACTGAGTTATCGCTTATCCTACTACATATGGCCCGACAAGGGAGTGGAGGCCCATTCTCCTGGCCTCCTCAAGGGCGCATCCCTCCTTCTCATGACTTTAGATTCTTCCTCCGATGAAAGAGCCTCTCAATTATATCCGTAAACCACCCTCGCCCATTCCCAAGTTACGATTCTACCTGGCCTCCCTCGGCGGCTTCGAAGCTCCGTCCCGCGCTATACATTACCCTGCACAAACGCTCTCAGCGCCTTGACGGCGTTCCCGTCGTTTGACTTGAGGAGCTCAGTCGCCTTACCCTTTGCGAGATCGAGTTGCTCAACCTGAGTGTTGTTAGCCCGCTCACCTCATCTCCCCCTCCCCTCCCTTCCCCGCCCAAGAAACCTACCAGAAGCGCAACATCCGCCTGCTCGATCTTCACATTCCCCCTGATCGGCAAACTCACGCCGCCCTTGCCCCCGCCGAGCTTCTTCATGGCGGCGCTGACGGCGGCCTGGTCGACGTTGCCATTGCCCTGGGGCGAGGGCTCGGCGTTGAGGTTGGCGAGGGCGGATGCGGCCTTGCGGTCTTCGGCGGACTTGCGGGTGTCCTCGGGAATTTCCTCCGGGTGGTCTGAGGCGGCCATTTTTATGGAGGGGGAGGGTCTGGTTTTTTATGTGGAGATAGTTTGGTTTATTAGCAGCTCAATGTTGTGAGTGTGAGTTTCAGAGGTGATGTGAGGTTGAGGTACGAACGACATGGAGTAGCTGGTGGTGGGGCAGGCACGGAGACGGCTCCAAGTATCGGTGTCCACTGACGGTGAACCTCAGGGTGAGTGGATCATTGGCTGTGCGCAATTTCATAGATTCTATTGGTCAATCGAGTGGATGATGGCGGGGTTGGTGGAAGAAAACCACCCCACTACTCTAAAACTAAAGTACCTTGAATGACTCTTTCCTCCGTTTATTGTCAGGGATCATAAATACCGTAGCTCTGCTCTTCATACTACTTGCATATACTTGTTGTGCCCCAACATTCCAATCGACCTAGGATTCTTCTGTATCTTTCCCTTCACCTCTAAGAACTCCTTGCATATGCTTACCCTATAGAAACTATCTCATATTCCCTTCCTCGACACCCGCTTCTCCTTGACCCACACAGTCCCTCCCCCCACCTTCCTCCTCCAAAGACAAAGCCCACGATGTCTTCGCCAGACTGGACCCCGGACTCCTGGAGGTCAAAGCCCATCAAGCACGCCACTCCCTACCCCGATCAGGCGTCCCTAAAAGCCGCGACGGCGAAGCTCGGCCGGCTTCCGCCCATCGTACACCCCCGCGAGATTATCGATCTCAAGGCCCACCTCCGCGACGTCGCCCAGGGCAATGCCTTCCTCCTACAGGGCGGCGACTGCGCCGAGCTCTTCGACTACTGCGAGCAGAACAGCATTGAGTCCAAGATCAAGCTGCTGCTGCAGATGAGCCTCGTGCTGATCTGGGGCGCCGACAAGAGGGTCGTGAGGATCGGGAGGATGGCGGGCCAGTACGCCAAGCCGAGGAGTAGCCCCACCGAGATCGTGAACGGCAAGGAGGTCCCGAGCTTCAAAGGGGATATCATCAACGGCCATGCCCTTGAAGACAGGGAGGTTGACGCGGGAAGGCTAGTCCAGTAAGCAACAAAAACCCATATTCACTCACTCCTTTTCCACGCTGCCATCTTCCGTCCCCGGCGCGAGAGCGAGACGCAGATTTCCTGACTTTTGCCTAACTAGGGCCTACCACCATTCGTCCGCCACCCACAACTACATCCGCGCCTCCCTCTCGTCGGGGCTCGCCGACCTCCACCGCCCGCTAGACTGGGGCCTCGGCCACGTCAAGGACCCCACCCTCCGCGCCAAGTACTCCGAGGCCGTGAACTCCATGACCGACATGCTCCGCTTCCTCCACACCATCGGCGCTAACAGGACCGACAAGCTGGACACCGTCGACCTCTTCACGTCGCACGAGGGCCTCGTCCTCGAGTACGAGCAGGCCCTCACCCGTCTTCTCGAGCGCCCGCGCATCACCCCCACCGCCTGCAGCGAGCCCGACGGCGTCGAGCTCGAGCCCGCCGTGAAGGAGTACTACGACACCTCAGCGCACTTCCTCTGGATCGGCGATCGGACCCGCCAGATCGACGGCGCGCACGTCGAGTTCTTCCGCGGCGTCGCGAACCCCATTGGCGTGAAGATCGGTCCCACCACGCCCGTCGAGGACCTCCTCCCCCTCCTGCGCACCCTTAACCCGACCGCGGAGCCGGGGAAGATCACCCTCATAACGCGCTACGGCGCGTCCCGCGTCGCGGAGCTCCTGCCGCTGCACATCCGCGCCGTGGAAGGGAGCGAGTTCCGCCGCTGCGTGGTCTGGCAGTGCGACCCCATGCACGGGAACACCGTGTCCACGCCCTCGGGCGTCAAGACCCGCCGCTTCCGCGACATCTTCTCCGAGCTGCGCCAGACCCTCCTCGTCCACAGGCAGGAGGGGAGCTTCATGGGCGGCGTGCACCTCGAGCTGACGGGCGACGCCGTGACGGAGTGCCTCGGCGGAGGGGAGGCCCTGGACGAGGACGACCTTAGCACCAACTACACGAGCTACTGCGACCCTCGGCTGAACGAGAAGCAGGCCCTCGAGCTGGCGTTCTTGGTCGCGGATCATTACAGGCAGGAGAGGAGGCCTCTGGTGCCTCAGATTTGAAACTGTAAAAGAAAGGAAGAGAAAAAAAAAATCGGGGGGCTCCCTGACGGAATTGAGATTGTTTGTTACACGGCAAGACTTTTATTTAGCATGAATAAATAGACTGCGAATTGTAAGGTGTATTCATTCCTTTTTTTTACTCCGGTATTTCAACAGGTTACCGTTACTTCGTATAAATCCCCCTGCTCGCTCTCACCCCTCTAACTAGATGTGTGACCTGAGCACAACCGCCCCTAGCTACTCCGCGTAGATGGTCTGCGCTCCCTCGAACACATCCCCCTTCTCGAGCTTCGTCCACGCGCTGACGCTCCCGGCCTCGACGCAGACCATGTTCTTCCAGCCGTCCTTGGGCTCGAAGTCGCCCATGCCGGCGGCCTTCTCGACCCACGGGTTCCAGACCACGACGTCGGGGAGGTTGTCGCGGACGACCCTGAAGCGGGTCTTTCCGCCCTCCTGGACGGTGACGGGGTCCGAGGGAGGGGTGGGCGGCGAGTAGACGCGGTCGGTCTCGCCCGAGAAGGCGATGAGGCCGGACTGGGTTTTCGCCGTGGCGCTGGGGACCTTGTCGATGTAGGGGGAGTTGTCTAGGCCGGCGATTTGTACGTTTTGGATGTCCTGTCCGCTAGGTTAGACTTGTTTTCTTCCTTCTTTCATTGCCCCCGATTCTCATATGTGGGAGGGGGGAAGGTGGGGAGGAGCGAGAGGAAAGGGGAGACGGTGAGGAAGAGGGAAGAGGGAAGATGGCAGAAGAAGGGGGGAGTGAGCGGGATCAAAAAAGAGAAAACTCACATCGACGGAGAGATAGGTGTGCAGCAGAGACTGGAACTCAAAGGCCTCGTCGCCCTCGTTGCTAACCACCAGGGCGGTGCTAAGGCTACCGGGAGCCAGGGTGACGCTGTACACGAGCCCGAACTTGTGCTCCCACTTGGTCCTCCAGTCCTCGGGCAGGGTGGCCCACGACAGGCCGAAGTCGAGCTTGACGGACGACTCTCCCTCCGAGGTGCTCTTTCCCAGGAACTCCCACTTGACGTTCCGCGCGAAGCCGTGCTGGGGGAGCTTGCTGCCGGCGGGGGCCGGGCCGAAGACGGGGAACACGAGCGGGATGCCGCCGCGCACGGGCTTGGAGCCGTCGAGGATGGCGGCCGAGGAGACGAAGAGGTTCTCGCGGGCGGGGGTCTTCCACGAGGTCACGGTCGCGCCGTAGAGGAGGACCTCGACGGAGTCGCCAGTGGGGAGCGTCGCGGAGACGCGGGTGTCGGAGCTAGTGGTCTGGACCTGCGACTCGGGCTGCCCGGGAGTCGAGGCGAGGGCGGCGGGACGGTTGGGGCGGTCCATCTTGTTCTGTCTGGATTGTGGTTTTAATCAAAAGGCTGGTGAGCGTGGTATTATGTATGTATTCACGCGCGCTGTGCTTGTTGTGCCGTGTGCGTTGTTACCGTTGCTTCGGGACGTCGACGACTTCGGTTATGACTTTTTGAGAGGTCGGTTCGGTAAGATGTTCAAATACACGAATTGTTGGGTAAGTTGGGAAAAGCTGAGTTGTATAAATGGTTAACTAGTGATGACTGCGGGCGGGGGAGGAAGAGTTCGTAGCTGAGACGGGGCGGGAGGAGGGGGAAGGAAGGAGGGAGGGGGAGGGGTAAAAGGAGCATTGAACACATGGGGAGCTTGGTGGTGGGAAACAGCAGCTCCGCGGGGCGTGGGCGGGCGCCGCCCAGAGTCCCTAGTGCCCGGTGCTGGGAAACACATGTTACAGGTGGTTGCAGATTTGTATGTGTCGTATCACTTACTCGTACAAAACAGGCGAATCCCAGGGTGGCGGGATTTGCGTCTTCGAGGGGGGGCGCGCGCATTCCAGTGTCAAGTATCGAGCTGAGGGGTCATAGCTAGTGTGGGGTCGGCGTCCCGCCCTTGCCCGTACCTGTACCCCAAGCAAAGGTACTAGCCTAGTGACCGTGAGACGTATAAGCCGCACCTTAGGGCGTATCGGTACTTCGCGCCCTTTCTTGGGGTCTTAGTCTCGTCTCGAAACACCACGTTCCCGTATCACCCACGTCAATCATGGATTCACATGACCGTGCCCCTGGGTATGGGGATACAGAGCAGAGGACATGCATGGGTCTAGTAATACGAGTACAGAGACATACATTGCCAGATGCACTTTGAATCCTAGAGTTCGTGACTCAGCTGAGTGGGGGTTCAACCTTCATTCAATTCAGTCTTCACCCAATCCATGTCTCGTCCATCCACCGCCTCTCTCGACTAACCAACATGCCGCAATGATGATATCCCATATTCTCAATCTCAACCCCAGAGAGGCCAAACGCAAAATACGAAACAGCCCTATGGAATAATAGCCCATTCCCTAACGCCGCGCCCATATGCCCAAACAAACCCCCCCCCCCCACTATTGCGCCAAACCCCATACCGTGATCCTGTAATGATGCAGCCGCCAATTTGTTTCCGTAATATATGTATATCCTTCCATTCATGCCTCCCTCAGCCCTGCCTTCCCCTCCTCTCCGCCTCGTACAGCTCCCTCTTAATGTCCACAAATATGTCCTCAATCGTGAGCATATCCTCTCTCGAGATCGTCGCCTTACGCATCCCCTCCAGTGCCTTCTTCAGGTTCCGCACGATCTTATTCGCCGGCTTCTTAATTCGGCTGGATGAGTCGCTCGTTGCCGCTCGGCTCTCCGATGCCCGGCGGCTGGCCTTTGCCTTTCGGGGTGATCTTCGTCTAGTCTCCGGTGCCTCCACATCTGCCACCTCGATATCCGTTGACATTGAGTGATTGGTATCTTCTCCGAGCTCCGGCGACAGTCGGGACCGGTTCGATGCCGCCATGTGTTCCGAGAGAAGCTGAGATTGCGCCTCTTCTTCCTCTTGCGATTGCGCCCCCTTGCGCTTTCGGAGCGACGGACTGCTGTTCGCCGAGCAAGCGTCGTCCATGCGCTGCGAAGATCGCCGCCTCTTCGTCGTCGCCTCGTCCTGTCGTGTTCCCGTGCCCCTCTTCCTCTTCCGCCCGCCACTGGTCGACTTCCTTGACGCCGGCCTCGACGGCGTCTCAACATTCGGCGTGGATGGAATCACCCGCTCGCCTCTCCGTCTCGGCGTCTGCACCGCCACCTCCTCTTCCTCCTCCTCACCGTCGTCCGTCTTGACAGTGATGCAATCGGTATCCACCTTGGAGCTCCTGGTCCTGCGTTGCACTTCCTGAGGCGGGGGTTTCTTACTGCTCTCATTGTGCCTTGCTTCCATTTCTTCTGCTAGCCGGATCATGCTTCGCTCGGCTTCCTCACTAAGGGCAAACGAGGTATCACCCGAATGGCGCGAGGAGTTCGGCGCTGGGTTCTGCGCCTTCGCCGCTGCGCCCTCTCGAGGACTAGTCAAGGCATCGACGAACTCGTCGTTCTCCGATCTCGGACTATCCGCAAAACGTCTCGCCGAGGTTTGTTGTTGAGGTGTAGTTGGCGTTGACTGCACCGACATCCGAGTACTTCGCCTAGGGGTTCTGGTCTGCTGTCGTGGCGGTGTCGACTGCGGTGCCTCCTCGGCTTCGGCCACCTCGCCAGCCTGTTCCCGCTCGTTCTCGGTCGGTGCGCTGGAGGGAACAACCTCCATGGCAAACGAATCCGCGATGACTGCATCCTCCGCGTCGTCTTCCGCCGCTTTTGACTCTGAACCTTCCTCCAGCTCCTGCCTTTGCTTCTCATCCTGGTGCGGCGGGAGCATCCGCGGCGGGAGAGGCGAGCCAGAGATAGGAGACGAGGTGTACTCCCAGTTGACATCCTCGCCCCTCGAACGAGTCTGGATCTCTGGCACGAGAGGATAACGCCGTACCTTCGAGAACTCAGGCGGCGAAGACGGTGGGTCGGACATTTCAACGTCGGGCACGAGTGGGAGCATCTGGCCCCTCCGTGGGGTAGGAGTGGTGTTAATGTAGTCGTCATAGGTTGATTGAACTACCGGCGTCCGCTTCTTCGGGGTTTCATCTGACGCCTCGGGACACTGTGGCGGGGATGACGGCACGTCCTGGTCTGGGAGGACATCTTGACCGACGGGGCTAGACGACCGCATATCGTAAAGCATGTCTTGCCCGCGCTGCCTCTCGCGCACCTCCATTTGCCGCTCCGTTAGAACTTGAGACTCGTCCTCGTCACGAGACGTCGACTTGACAGGCTCAAACTGTATCTGGGAGTCTTCATGCCGCAGCTTCGGCTTCGTTTGGTTCTTGGCAGGAACCCGGGGAGCCCCGGCATTAGACTCGTCGGATCGGAGCGACGTAGCCGACGGAGTGAATGACAAACCAGATGGCATGAGACGGGCCCCTTCCGAGCGAGATGACTTCGTTGGTGAAATGTTCAGAGCATCCATATCGTCTTGAGACCCGATAAAGGCATGTTGCTGGGCGGCAGCTGCCGACTCTTCGCTGGAGTCTTCAACTCCGGGTAGAGCGATGTCCACCATGGGCCGGATCGCCATGAGTGTGGCCTTTAGCTCATCCGGGTAGGCAATTTCCTCTGCGTTATGGAATAGGTGATTCCAGAGGGTAGCCATGCTGCTCACCACATGTCGGTGCTTGCTCTGGAAAGCAGCACAGAAGAGACGCTCTAGGCTCTCTAGGTTGATCATGGTTGGTGATTCCACGGACGAGATGATACCACAGACGCGGTCCCACAGCTTCTTTGCCTATAGATGGCTTTAGTTTCCAACCGCTACTAGAATTGGGGGTGGGAGGTTCTTACAGCTATGGCCGTTTCTGTGGCCTGGCGACTGCTTAGGCGCAATTCGTCGTCCTTCACCCAGAAGACCAGGCCATCCAGGAGGATGGAGATCGAGCGCATGACGAGCGAGACGTTACACTCCGAGATGAATGTTTCCAAGTCGTCCATGAACGGGACGGCCAAATCCCCGAGGTCGGGGCTATCCAAGTTTTTGTACAGCTCCTGCATCACAAAATTGGATAGCTTGTAAAGGTTATCGAAGGGATCGAAAGACGCCGATTTGGCACCGGCGGTACCCCACAGGCGTCGTCTGGCGACATCGACAGCCTGCCGGTCCCTTGGTTGCTTGCCAAGGAGAAGAAGGGCGGTGGCAGCGTGAACTGCGTTCCGAGTTAAGCTTGAGCCCGGGGTAGTGACATGGTCGAATATCATTTTTGCCAAGGGCTCTACCACGGCAAGGGCACGCCCAGCGTCGCCCATTTCTTCGCTCACACGGGCCTCGAGGTTATCGAGCAAGGCCAGCCAGTGCTCCCAGGGAAGATTCGGTGTCGACTTCAAGCCACGTTCGAGAATCCTACAAAGGCCCCGGTATTCTCGCCCAACTGGTACTTCGTTGCTGCTAGGGATGCCCAGAGAAGATTCATTTTGAGATTGCCCTTGCGCAAGAGCAATCTTCACAGTGTTGGCAACCATGACCCAGGGGCCATACGGACAAGTGGAGTCCACGGGGTCCCAGTTGAGCATTTCCTGAGCAAGGGCTGAGGATGCCTTAGGATTCTTCGTGCGGAAGAAGGGCTTGAAGACAGACTCAAAGAAGTCGGAGAACGCCTCGTCATCCTGGACGCCATCCGGGATCGAGGATAGGATAGAGAAGAGATGGTGGAGTGGCATCATCGCAACACCACCCGTCTTAGGCGACTGGTGGGAGGGGGTACTGGATGGAGTCGGCACATCCTGTTTACCACGCAGCTTCCTCTCCTGCTGTTTCTCGGTGAAGGGAAGGGCGCCAAACGCGGTAACAACAACCGTCACGAACTGGCGCGTACTCGCCAAGAAAATGGCCCGTTGCTTATCTGCATCCTGGCCTTCGGCCCCTTCGGTAACACCTCGTTTCCACAGGGCTGATAGCGACGCCAACACCTGGGATACGAATTCTGTGGTCTCGGAAGAAACCTTGATTTCTTTAGAGGCGGCCGATGACACTGAGGTGATCAACGTCTGCCACATCTTGGACAGCGAAGAAGTAGTGTCGGCAAGGTCGCCGAATCTCCTCTCTAGAATCGGTTGAACAAGTTGGAACACTTTCCCGGCGTTGCGTCTCAGCCACTTCGGCTCAAGCGCAGGGAGGTCAGATGCGTCGGCAAGAGGATTTGTTAAGGCGCGGTCTTGAACCCACTGCCGTCCCGTCGTTACATCGAAGAGGTTCGTGAGTATACAAATCGCCTGGTCGTATCGGTCATCCCCTTGGCCCGGAGCACAGAGCTGCTGGATGACGGGTTTAAGCCCCTTTTCCCAGTACCTGCTGAGTTGGTCGTGGGAGATGCCGGGCCTGAACATGTAGTAAAACAGATTGCAAGCACTTCCAAATATCGCCGCTTGGAAACCCTCGTCGGTCTTCGTTGGGTTTGTCTTTCGCTTCCACTGGCTGCATACGGGCTGGCACAGAGTCTGAGACTTGATGAGCTTGGAGAAGGAGGCCTCCTCGAAATGGAGCACATAGACGAAGCGGTTCCAGGCGTAGTTGGCCTCTTGTCTAGTCTGCATGTCACTCGTATTGAAGCATTGCTGGATGACGTGAAGCCAGGGGTTCAAGGACTGCCACTTGTCGAGCTGAATCCCACGCAGTAAAAGCAGAACAACACTCCAGATCCGGGGTACCGAAAAGGCATCCTGTCTCGATCGCAGCATCGCCCTCAGGCGCTCGATGTAGAGGTCGATGTACTCTCGTTTGTCTTCGGATTCCGGTTTGTCTCCAGGCTCCTGGCTATTGTCCGTAGACCGGAAAAGCTCGGCCAGCTTCTTGGATACCTGCTTATCTTTCCCGACCTCCGCAGCGGCCTCGAAGCCGAAGACTATGGCGGCGCCACGAATGTCCTTAGTCGTGCTGAGGGTGTCGGTTATGAGATCGCGCAGCCAACCGGTGTGGACGACCATGGCAGACTTGCACTGCTTCATCAATCGCCGGTATATCATGATCCGCGAGTGGATAATGCTCTTTCCCGTGACGTGATTCTCGATCGTACTGAGTGAGGTCAGGAGGCGGGTGACTCGCTCAGAGTTCATGACACGGTGAGAGAAGTTTTGCTGGGCGACCACCTGCAGCAGGTGCCGCGTAACATCTTTCGGAATAGATGAATCTTCGAAGGAGCGGATGCAGTGGTCGATCATGAAGGTGCTGAATTCGGTCGTGAAGGACGATGACACCCCGGGGAAATGGAGAATTGTCAATAGAAATTTGAGGGCATGGATTGCGAGGGATGAGTGTAGTGGTGAGGTAGTAATGTCCCTCTGGATGTATTCCGTGAATCGTGGCATCCTGTCTCGGAGGGCGACCCTATCGGGGAGGTTATTCGAGGCCATCAGGGATCGATGTAGGATGTCGTAGGCATCCGTTTTGTCGGCGAGGTCGTCCCCGGCCAGCTTCCGCAACGATGAGTCCAGCATATCGACGAGGCTACGCACGCCGTTGGGGCTCTCGAAAGAGATGTCGAGGGTATTATGAGACAAGGACGGCTTCAGGATGCCTTTCCGAGGTTTTGAAGATTTGGCCGAAGGAACGAGTGGACCCGAAGGCGGAGTAGCTCGATTCTCTGCGTCGTAGCTGGGTGCCTCTTTGCACTCAGTGAGCGAGGCGAAAGCCACGTTCTTCCCGCTTCTCCCCGAGCTCAGAATGGAGTGGGCCGCCGTAGAGGTTGGTGAGTGTACACCGCTGGGTGGAGTGTGAAGACTGAGCCTATGATCGAGCAGCGGACGAGCAAGCGTCGGCTGGAGATTAACATCGCCCATGGAGTCGTGGTTTGGTTCGCGGGGAGGCGTGGGGGGGCGATGAGGGAGGGACTCCAGGGCCTGAACGGACATCACGGGCCGATTCGAGCAGCTGGAGTCGTGGCGGCCAGATTGACTCGAGGCGGACCTGGGTATGTTGCTGCTTTAACGAACCAGGATCATAGGAAAAAGGCGTTAAATTCTGCTTCAGAATTAAAGAGTAGAGGACAGTAGGCAATGGGGATGGGGATAGAAGTGAATGAGAGTGGATAGAAGTGGATAGAAGTGGGAAAGGACTGGAGTCGCCAGAGGGTGGGGAGTCGACAGTCGTCACGGACGAAGGATGTTCAAGTAGCTAAAAAGTCGTTGGCCCGGTGCAGTTCAGAAAAGCCCATTAAACACGAGCGCGCTTGCACGAACAGAACGCGTGCCACCGCGACATTAAGAGCTTCTAGTGGGGTCTGTGGTCCGTGCTCACTGCCAAGCTCTCGAACAATCCCTGGCCAACCAACCATCATGAGGCTAATACACAAGTACCCAGTTAATAGGTACAGCTGCTGGCAGCTGTAGTACCATGATCCTTCGTTCTCCCACGATGGCTCTTGCACCACGGCGCGTTGAAGCTTCGCGCCTGATCGATCTCGATAATATACTTGAAGTGAACAAGTGTTTGCAGGGCCGGTACACGCCTGGTGGAAGATAATCCCCCGCAGTAGTCACGACCGATACTTCCCCTAGGGGTGTAACTGTAGGAGATATGCGCTGCCCCTCCAGTTAAAAAACACGCATATATCAAGGAACAGTTCCGAACACAGACAAGTCTCCGAGAACAAACCAGCCCATCCAGTGTTTCCGGATGCGCTTATAATAGAGACAGCCAGCTCTTCACAAAATGAACTGTTATGCAGTCAGTATAGATATGATATGGCCTTTCGAGTAAACTGGAAGAGAATCTAGCTCCTGAGATACAGCACAGGCATACGCCCAAGTTAGAACCGGGGCATATACACATGGAGGTAGACTCTAATAGTGATACCTATAGATGATCTACTACCAGAGACCCATCTCTGTCTTCTCCCTTCCGGGCTTACGAGTGGGAGAATTAGGCAGGCGCACCCTCCTTTTAGTTCCCTATCAGGCAGCCTTCCGCGAGTTTTAGCTTACTCGTGCCTACAACCCAACCCTCACCAAGGGAAGGACATACTGGATACTCCGAGGGAGTCGCTCCTTCCCTTGTTTACAAGATACCCCACGCCGATTATGGCGCCCACCCTATTCATGACATGGTGAGCCATTCTTCTTTCTTTCCCTCTGAAACACTGCTGAGTACTCACCTCTATCACTTCTTACCCTCCCAGCGCAAGTTCGTCCTTTTCAGACGGGAGAAATCAGCCTGTCAAGCAGCAAGCCGTTGGTACTAGAAAGTAAGGCTCTCAGTAGCTGCAAGATGCCCAAGTTTCCCTCATCCCCCAGTTCGGAAGATATGAGCGAAGACACGAGCCACGACGGCTCAGTTGCCTCAGATACCAACGATGGGTATGTCGTACTTCGCCCGCAGTCGAATCTGGAAACTAACCGGTAAATATAAAATCTATATGAATAGAATGGTTGTGAGGCATTTATCTGGCCGGCCCGAAGAGGACATCGACATCAGCTCTGAGGGCTCCACTGAGGAATACGATTCGATCCCGGCAGCCATTACGTCCGATTTGCCCAGTGGTGACTCCCAGCAATCTGACAATTTCGGAAGCTGCCACACTAAGTTAACGGCCGCTAAACTTGTCGCTAAAGGCCAAGGCGTGAAGCGCAAGCGGGGACGGCCTCCGGGGACCAAGACAAAGGTCAACCCTTCGCCCAAGAGAGGCAGGCACGACCTCGACGACGATAGTGCGCATCGCCGAAGCTCCCGAGTCAACGCTCAGGCCAAGGACAGGCTCGGAAAGACCCCTGTTCGAGGTGCTGGAAGCCCGCGAAAGAGCGTGAGTTCGGTCTTGTAACCGTGCTTCATATATCACGTACTGAATTCTCAGGGAACGCATGTAAATCCGGCTCAAACCACAAAGCAGAAAGGCAAGAAGGGCCTGCGTGTTGGAAAAGCGCCCTCGACCACCCAAGAGACAGAATGGGAAGTCGAGAGGATAGTCGATGCCCGTTGCGACACGGTGACCTCCGAGGTGCTCTACCTCGTCAAGTGGAAAGACTATTCCGCCGAACACAACACATGGGAACCAATAGAGAACTTGGCCAATTGTAAGCGAGCTATCAAGGCATTCGACACCAAGCAAGAAGCTCTAGCCAAGAGGCCCAGGCGTAGGTAGGGTCTAGTTGGAAGGAAGAGTGGATATGTATACTTATGCGGGCGTTCTGGGAGCTGAGGACTGTTACGGCGTGGGGAAATGATTTCTGTACCATGTTTCACTTGCCTCTTATAAATGCGGACAATGGACGGCTGGGGTTTGGTGGCGCTTGGGTTGATACCCTCACATGGCGGTGAGATGCCTCGATTCGGTGGCGGGCCGGGCTGGGCAAATAGACAGTACCGCAGTTCCTTAAGAAAAGGGCCCATTTGCAACCCGAAGAAGATGTAACTTCTTCTTACCTGGATCATAACGTGGACGAGTGATGCCGCGAAGCGTGGTAAAGAGTGGACCCCCGCAAGTGGTTGTGCCTACCGTCTGTCTCTAGCTCTCAGAGCTGTACTTGCTGAAGCTGTGACATTCAACGCTAGGCCCCATCCATAGTATATTGTGGATTGAGCTGAGAAACTTGTGTCACCGCCCATCCTGCACGAATGGGATTCTGGTCGAAACCTTGCTGTTTTACCCTCTTTTTCTCCCTGTCCGACACGTTTTGTCCCCCGTGCCTGTCCCTCCTAGTGGACCTCCCTGCCCCGCCTTCCGCCCCTCGTGCCTGCCCCTCGCTACTTTGCCAACAGCGTGCCTTGTTCCTTCCGCACCAACTTCTTTCCAAACCAAGTTCTTTCCACACCGATTTATTGTCAGCGAGTGGACGTGCTTGCTCCTTCCCGCCAATTCATTTCCAGAGGAGCGCTTCGCCCTAAGATAATTTGGCATAAAGGGCTGAGCAGTGCACAATTCGAATCCTGCCTGACAAGGTTCCCGCCAAGATGTTGACCTGGTACCGGTCACTGGTTTCACACAAGGTGGACGTAGTGGGCGACTTTGCGGGCAAGGAGCTATTTGTGATCCATGGCGATTCCATACTGCTTCATTGCCTCGGCAGTGCAAAGGTTGATTACGACCGTACGTCTTCGCCTCACCGCCTCCCTCTCTCCCCTCCGTCGGACCCATCTGAGACTGACGATTTGATACCACTGGCTCTATATAGATGGATTCCAACTCCTTCATGCTATTTATGCAGTGGAAGCTTTCCTCGACAATCTCGAGAGGCGTGGTTGTAGATTCAACATAGTCTGGTTCGACAACGAAGAAGACCTCTGTGTTCCTCCCTCGGCAAAGAATCCCGAGCCTTACCTCCTGACCCGTGCAATTATCATCAAACACTTTGCGCGTCACAATGAGCTTTCCGAGAGTGGAAAGTTGAGCTTCCAGTTCTCAGAGGTGGACACGGCGGAATATGGTCAATATCTCAAGGATAATGCCGTTCATTTCTTCCTGTGCCTCGATGGCTATACATCATTTGGGGACGAAAAGGATCCCCGAGGTATGCGGTACCTCGAACTTGCCTACAGCCATGGCCTGCGTGGATATAATGTAGCATTCCTAGACACTCTAGAGCTTGTGAGCTCAAAGGTAACATACTGATCCTACCGACCCGCTTGCCCCCTCCCCTAGTCTGACTTTATTACTAACCAGAGGCACCCCTACAGGTTTACGTCTCGGTTGTCACCCCGTCCATCGTGACTTGCGATGAAATCAAGGGGCAGAAGGAGCCTCGCCCTGAGCGATCCTCGTTCAAGAGAATCTCCGACCTAGAGCAAGGGGAGGAGCTGTTGGAGGACGGCCTTTCGCCCTGGGGTAACAAGGCGCTGCTCACCTCGAGGGATGTGGTGTCTCTTACAACGCTCTGCAACATACTCATGAACGACTCCAGTGCTGCTTCGAGGCGCGTGATTGCTGCGTACCTCGTCCACATCGCCATCATCAGAGTGTCCGACCTTTCTCAGAGGTCTCTCGATGTCGCAAGCTTGGGCCCAGAGGATGAGACTCTCCTGGAGGAGTTTATTATCTCCTTCAGCCGCATCAGCATAGGTGTCCTAGAGGGAAACGACAAGTTGCTCTCTGACTTAGAATGGGACGTCTCGGACCTCATTGACGGTCGGATCCTGCGTTGCGTATTGCCCCAGCTAGAAAAGTTGCAAATTCCTGGCAGTCTGATGACCGGAATCCATCGGTTTGCCAACGGCCTCCAGATACTCACTGGGGTAGATGTCTCGGAGTACCTCCCGGCGGCCTCTGCCGAGAGGATCGTCGTGGGCGCTCGCGACGTTGCGCCCCAGGGCAACAACCAAACTTCCGTCTTGCCCTTTACAAACCCGGTTATCGAAAGCTACCTTGAAGATGTGTCCGTCGATACTGTCGATGCTCCGGGACTGGGGACTACTGATAAGGTCTTCCAAGATATCACTCACTGGCTTAACGCAAAGAACCCCGTGGACGTGAAGTACCAAGCTCCGAAGCCTCGGGGCTTCTTTGCCCGAAAGCGCAACCAGAAGTACATGGCGGATACCATCGCTTATTCTGCGAGTTTGACCAACTCCTCTGGGAAGGTGATCACCCCCGAGACCATCGTCGTGACGCGATCCGAACCAGAGCAGAAAAGCCAGAAGCAGAAGGTTATTCAGCAGGCGAAGCCCTCCACATCTGGTAAACCAGGAAGTATCCGGAATGCCCAGAAGGCAAAGGGTGGTCGTGAAAGCGCCAAGGAAGAATCTTCAAAGATTGAGCAGGCGAAGCGTGACAGCAGAGCGAAGGGGGCTGTTTTGGCGTGGCAGTCGCGGTGTTCAGAATTCGAGGGCGAGCACAATCTTGTCAAGCGATTCATGAAGGTGACCCGTTACATCTCCAACCTAGCAGCTATAGATTCCGCAACTGTCGGTGCGGAGGCCTCGCTCTATGCCATCAACGCCCTCGCCAAGATTCTTCTGAAGGAACAAACAGGAAAGGGAAATATGAGCCAGTCGGGTAAGTTCACCGCCCTGACGCGTCGTAGACTTTGTCCCGTGGAACGCAAGCTAACCGTCGGTTCTAGAATTTGATATATTCGCCTTGATCTGGAAGATGGTGTTGGAGATGAGATCTGCATCTGTGTCCCGGGTCGCGGCAAAGGAGTACACCATCACGGCGAACGCCGTTGGTCTCCCGATCACATTTACGCCCGATTCCCTGCAGGAGAGGGCGTTGCCTTTCTTCAGTGTCTTGTCAGATCGATTGCCCGAGATCAAACTCAGCATGGAACCCCTTGAGTTCCAGTTGAAGTACTGTGGTCCTTACCTCGATCGGGGATTCAATCCTATGGCGGATCCTCGTGTGCGATTCACCCCCGATGCCTGGCAGCGGAAGGTCCTGGACTGCATCGACGCCGACAAGAGCCTTCTTGTCGTCGCACCAACCTCGTCCGGTAAAACGTTCATCTCCTTTTACGCTATGAAGAAGATCCTGCAGTCCAACGACGACGATGTCCTAGTCTACGTGGCGCCCACAAAGGCTCTTGTCAATCAGATCGCCGCAGAAATCCAAGCCGAGTTTTCAAAGACCTACAAGCAGCCCGCCAAATCCGTCTGGGCCATTCACACAAGGGATTACCGGGTGAACAACTCGACTGGTTGCCAGATCCTCGTGACGGTCCCGCACATCCTGGAGATTATGCTCCTCGCTCCGTCTAATTCTAAGGCACCCAACTCGTGGGCTCGTCGGGTCAAGAAGATCATCTTCGATGAAGTTCACTGTATTGGACAGGCGGAAGATGGTGTCATCTGGGAGCATCTACTGCTTCTCGCCCCATGTCCTATCATCGCCTTGTCAGCTACAGTTGGAAATCCGACCGAATTCAAGAACTGGCTCGAGGAGGCCCAGAAGACCAAGGGATCCGATTTGGAGATGGTCGTGCACACTTCCCGGTACTCGGATTTGAGAAAGTTCATCTACTTCCCACCAAAGAAGTATACCTTTGAGGGGCTGAAGTCATCTGGAAGACTTCCGATTCCCGGCCTTGACCGCACAGCCAACGAGCGCGGTTCGAGGTTTAGATTCATCCACCCCATTGCTAGCTTGACCAACCGGTTAGTCATATCTTTCCTCATCCCACCTGGCCAACCACTAACACTGCACTCGTAGGAGCCGCGCTACCTTGGACGATATCGGTCTTGAACCACGAGACTGCTTCGAGCTCTGGCAGTGTATGATGAAGCACCAGACGGAATCTTATCCGGTTGGAGACGCCCTGCATCCTCGCGAGTTCGTTGACCGGATCGCAAGGAAGGCCGACGTAGTCGCGTGGGGAGCTGCCTTGAAAGATGTTCTTCTCACGTGGATGAGAGATCTTGATTCACCATTTTCGAACGTCCAACAAGCCCTTCGGGAATCAATAGCGGAGCCCGAGTCTCTCGCAGCTGGTACGGCCGGGGAGTCCACAGGATCCGGCACGACCTTCGAGGTCGATGACGACGATTTATCCTCGTCTGCGCTTCCACTCTTGAACGACCTCAACCGCCAGGGTGCCCTTCCCGCTCTCCTCTTCAGCTATGACCGCGAATGTTGCGAGAACACTGCCTTTGATATCTTGGAGCGCCTGGAAACGGCGGAAAATGCTTGGAAGGAATCTAGTCCTGAATGGGCGGCCAAGATGGCTGAGTACGAAAGCTGGAAGAAGAATGCTGCCCGACGAGGAAAGGCTTTCAGGCAACAGGCAAAGGCGGAAGCGGGGTCCAAAATGGATCTCGTTCGCGAGGCGGCCAGCCGAGAGGTCGCTCCGATGGCGAGCTTCGACCCAGAGGCTCCCGTCCCTCAATTTTCATTCGCCGACCACTCCAAACTGCTTTCGTCCGAGCTTGACAAGCACGTCCAGACGCTCAAGTGGTTGAATCTGAACCCTAAACTCGTTGCTGGCCTGCGTCGCGGCATCGGCGTGCATCATGCTGGTATGAACCGCGCCTATCGGCAAGTGTATGTGTCCACCTCATATATTTCACCTCTCCTTGGCCCCCTACTCCGGTCGCTGCTAATACTAAACGTGAAGTGTCGAGATGTTGTTCCGAAAGGGATTCTTGAGTGTTGTCCTCGCCACCGGGACGCTGGCTCTCGGTATCAACATGCCCTGTAAGACTGTCGTCTTTTTCGGCGACACAGTATTCCTCACGGCCCTCAACTACCAACAAGCAGCCGGCCGATCCGGTCGTCGTGGTTTCGACCCGCTTGGAAACGTAGTGTTCACCGGGATGAAGCGGGATCGGGCGTTCGAGATCATGGCATCCAGGCTGCCGGACCTGCAAGGCCACTTCCCGCTGACCACCACGCTGATCCTCCGACTTCTTGGGCTCCTCCATCACACGGATAACTCAGAATATGCTGTGAAAGCTATACAGTCGATGCTCTCGCAGTCTCGTCTCTATCTTGGCGGCCCCTCAGATCAGATTGCCATCAAGCACCACGTTCGCTTCTCCATCGAGTACCTTAGGAGACAAAACCTCATCAACCAAGGTGGGGCGCCGCTCAACTTTGCTGGTCTAGTTGGGAACCTGTACTTCACGGATAACTCTGTGTTCGCATTCCATGCGCTCCTCAAGGAAGGATACTTCTACCAACTCTGCCGAGACTTCCGCCAGAAGCCCGATGAGGTGCTCCAAGAGTTGGTTCTCACCTTGTCGCACCTGTTCTGCAGGATCCCCGTCCGAAACTACAGGGATGAGAATTTTATCGAGAATATCGTTCAGCGGTCGACCTCAACTGTCCTCTTGCCAGAGCTGCCGGGGGCAGCTGACCAGATCCTCCGCAAGCATAACGCGGAAACACTTGATATCTTTGCATATTATGTGAGTACTTTTGTCCACCAGCACCTCTGTGACACACAGGACGATACCCTTCCGTTCACGAAACAAAAGGTTAGGCCTCAGCAGAAGGCCGAGTACGATGCTGGCTCGATCCTGGGGAGCCTACCCTCTACGAAGCTGCGGTCCCCATTCGTCGCCCTTTCGGGCTTCACCGACAGCTTTGACTCGATCCACGATCTCTGCGCCACGACCAGGTCAGGCGTGTTCCTGGAGGAATCCGTAATTCCCTACATTCCAATCTACCCCCAGGATACCGCGGGTGTTCCCTGGAACTCCTACATTCTTGACTTCTTCAAGCACGGCAATCTCCAAGCGCTTGTGAATGACAACCAGATTAAGGCCAGCGACGTCTGGTTCCACCTCAAGGACTTCTCACTCGTCCTGGCCACCGTTGTCACCAGTCTCACCAATTTCTTTAGCCAGGAAGCTATGGCTGATGATTCCATGGTAGACATCCAAGACGTTGGCGATGTCATGGACGAGGAGGAGGATGATGTTGAGGCATTGGGGCCCGTCGCCGCTAGGCCCGTGGTTCAGGCGGCGGCAACCGAGCGGGTAGTTCCCGTTGCCAAGAAGACCCCACGCAAGGCTGTTGTCGCCGACTCATGGGAGGACGAGGACGAGAGCTCGGAGTCTGGCGAGAGCGCTATGAGCAACGAGTCGGAGAGCAAGGAAGCCAATGTGTTTTCGACGGACTCTCGGACCGGCAAGATTGAGGATAACGAGCTGATGCTCGTGCTGACAGCCTTCAAGAAGCTGCAGGAAGAGTTTGACGAGAAGTTTAGGAAGGTATGGGCGTAAACGTCTCTCTACACGTTTACATCTCGTCCATCCAGAGCAGGTAGGGTCTCGGCCAGCCAGCTGCGTCATTCTGTTTATCAAACCAGTTGTATCTTCGTCATCTATCATCTTGGTGCGACAAAATAAAAGTTTTTGTGTGTAGAATTCGTTCATCCCGGATTGACTTTGCTCTGGATAATACTCTTGAAAAAAAGGGGGGGGGAGAGGATAAGTGGGGGTCTCGGCCAGCTTGTTTTACGTACCCAAGGAGCCTCTCACTTACTCGTCGCCCCCAAACTACGAGAACAGTTAAAAAGAGAGTTAATACTGATAAATTACGTGACGCGGACTCACAATAAAGGGGTAGTCTCTGGGAAACGTTCAGAGTCATATTACCTCTGCAAGAACCAAACTATTCAAACCCTATAAAGGAAACATTAACTAAACTATTCAAACTCTGTGAGGAAACATCAGCAAAACTATTCAAACTCTGCGAGGAAACATTAGCAACAACTACGACCAGCGAAGGGGGGCTGCCCAGCTAGTCTCTATTCCAATCCCTAGATCGGATCGCAGACGCACGAGCACGACATGCGACCATTCCCAAGGCCTGGCGCGGGCATGCTCCCGCCGTCGACCGTCGGGGCCGGAGAAACTGGCGTCTCCATCGGCAGGGAGTCCGCCGGCGGGGTTTCAACCGGGGTATTCTCAGCAGGGGCATCTACCGGTGGGGCATCCGCCGGAATGGACACCGGGGTACCACATTCGCCGATAGGAGGCACGGCATCAGGGTTAGCGACGTCGACGTCCGGGCCAGGGTCGGGGAACATGACGTCCGCCATCTCGGCAGTCGTGCACCCGTTCCCCAGGTTCGCCACAAACAGCGGTGGCCGCTGATCGAACGGGACGCTCTCCTCCTCTTCCCCCGAGCCGCCCTGCGCCTCCGTGACGGTGATGACGGCGCAGTTCTGGTAGTACTCCCTGATTCCGGAGTGGTTCATCCATGTCCACGAGAGCAGGGCCCCGTCCGACGCGGGGGTGTCGGAGGGGAGCCGGAAGGCCAGGACGGTCTCCTCGGCGCCCGGGACGACGCAGTTGCCGACGTAGCTGTGCAGCACCGTGAAGTTGGCGCCGCCGTCCATGGAGATGGAGACCTGGCACGACCCGCCCATGTGCTGGCCGCCGCCCTGGGTCCCGATGGTGACGGACTGCTGCGAGCCGGCGGCCCAGGTGGCGACGGGGGCGCCCATGGGCGTGCCGAGGAGGGTGTGGAAGCCTTTGCACGGGAAGGTGGCGTTCGTGAGCGGCTCCTTCATGGTGTAGTCGATGTCGGTGTCGGACATGATGTTCAGGTTGAACTTGGAGCGGATGGGCGCGGGTTCGACCTGCTCCATGTGGGCGGTGGCGGCGCTGCTGAGGGCGAGGGCCAGGAGGACCTTTGTTAGTGTGAGAGGATACATGCTTGCTTACTTGCGCCGACGCTGAGTCTTGGGATTTGGATACTGCTGGGTCTGGGGTTCCTGTGTAGGAGGGTGGGGAGTGAGAGAGTTGATGAGTGAGATGCTGATGATTTTCTAAAGTGGGAAGAGGCGGGACTGAGCCCGGGTTTATGTATCCACGTCGGCAAAGACATATCGTTCGTTTGACTGTGCGGAAATCGAGACAGTGAAGTCATTGTAATAGCACAGTTGAGAGACTTCTAATAATACATGGTATAAGCACTCTCGCATTGAGGCCTTTGCCGCCCGGATGAGCAAAGGGGAATATAAGAAACATGCGTATCGTTGTGAGAGGGGAGACCTCCTTTGACTAAGCTCCGTAGTACAAACATTGTGTTTATAACCAAGCCGACTGAGTCTCGGCTTTTAGAAACAAAGAGGAGCCGGACAGTCGGGTCCGTCGGCATGCAACGTAATACGCCTCGATATCCCCCCTTTGTCCTAAAACGACACGGCCCCGAGGCCGGAGACGATAATGATTGGCTGGCTGGTGACCGACGGCGACTTACACAACAACATAGACACAAAGCAATGCCCGTTGTTCTGCAAAAGTATAGTTGATATAACAATTCCAAAACCACAAAACATTAGCGTTCTATTGTCTATCGTCTATCTATAAATGCACTTTTTTTCATCTTTGGGGCAAAGAAAAAAAAGAGGATTAAAGTCGAAATGCATCGAAAACACGCATAGATGCGCAAAAAAAGCTGAGAATCCCCTGGTAGCTTGCGCAGGGCCAAGGGGATGATTTTTGAGATCAACGCCGAAAAGAAAACCCCAAAGACGCGACGGAGACGTGAGAATTCAGAGACAATCACCTCACTCCGTCTTCTTAGACTTGGCCCACCGCATCTCGCCGACGACCTCGGTGGAAGGCACGACGTACTTGAGCTCGGTGAAGGCCGGCCAGAGAGACCGCATGAAGCCCTTCTCGGTGCGGTACAAGTCACCAAGCATGGGCTTGATGGACTCAGTCGCCTCCTCGGCGTAGTAGAAGGGGATTTTGCTGTGGCGAAGTGTTAGCGGCTTCTCCAAAAACTGACCCCACCTTACGGGGGATGGATGGTCATGGGGGGATTAGGTTTGTCCTTACGAGAAGAGGTGGTGCACAACGTGGGTATCGATGATACCGTGGAACAGGGTCTTGCCGATGAAGCCAAAGTCACGGTCAATGGTCGCGAGGGCACCCTTGACGTAGGTCCAGTTCTCAGCATCAAAGTGGGGGACGTCGGGGTGGGTGTGGTGGAGGTAGGTGATGGCAACTATTGAATCAGAGTCAGCTTAGAGGCACAATGCGTGCTGATTGGGGAAATGCTTCCTACCAAGCCAGTGGTGCACCCAGAGGTAGGGCACAAGGTAGAGCAGGGCCATGGTCGACCATCCGAGGACCGAGGCACCGTAGTAGATGAAGCCGCCCATGATCAGGAGACCGAGATCGGAGATGGCGATGTAGATGCGCTCGCTAGGCCTGAAGACGGAGCTCGTGGGGTCGAAGTGGCTCTGCATTCCCCACTGCTTGCCGTCGGGCTGACGGCTGTCGGGACCAGCGGTGACGTTGAAGAGCAGGTACGCCTGCCATCCGAAGAGCTGGTGGATGACCAGGCGCACGAAGGCCACGATAGGGGTGTCCTCGAGGACCTCGGCGCCAAGGCCCAGCCTGACCATCCAACGGTCCTCGTGGTCGGCCTGGGTGCGCGGGACGAAGGCCATGTCCTTCTCCATGTGGCCGGTGAAGCGGTGGTGGCGCGCGTGCGAGAACTTCCAGGAGAAGTAGGGCACCATGAGGAAGGAGTGGGCGGCCCAGCCGATGATGTTGTTGATGCGCGTGTGCAGGGAGAAGCCTCCGTGGCCGCACTCGTGGGCGAGGATCCAGAGGCCGGTGCAGAAGAGGCCCTGGATGAAGCCGTAGGCGACCCAGGCGGCGCAGCGCACGTAGAAGTCCTCAATCTTGGGGATGAAGGCTATCGCGACGTAGGCGGTCGCGCCGATGAGGAGCATGTCCCGCAGGAGGTACCCGCAGGAGATCCAGAGGGACGGCTGGAAGCAGTGAGGGGGGATGGCATTGCGAATGGTGTTGATGTCGGGGTACACGCCGGGAGGGTATCGCGTGTTCTGGGCCTCGATCTGCTTCCGCTTCTGCTTATCCTGAGGGGGCACTGTTAGAATCGCACAATGGCCAATGATATGATGAGTGCCGATGAGTAACCAGCCGATCGGAGTGAAGTTGAGAGCGAGTGGCTGGCTGTCTTACCTCGGCCGATTCACGGACGTGATTGGCGTTTGCGCTCGCAGCTGAGCTGGTGGCTCTTTCCGACTCAAGCTTAGAGGCCGGTCTAAGCAGGGCCGCTGCGGCGATCGTGGTGGCTGCAAGAGGTGTCGACATTGCAAAGCTCCAGAGGGGGATGTGTTCGAAAAAGGGTATTATCGAGATGCAAAAGAAGGACCAGAAAGCCCAGAAGAAAAAAAATAGTATTTAAGAAAACGGGAGAGGAAGAGGACACAACCACCCTGGTCCCGTTTTCCTGCTCGGACCCACATCCAATCCAGGGGCAAAAGTTTCTCTCCCCTCAGAACTCCCTCCCCCCGGTATTAGCCCCGTAAGTAATACCATGAAGCAAGCTAGTAGAGACAAAAGCCTTCCATTGCGCCCATCCTAATAGGTCCCAGGACCTATTAGGGGCTTGGCCCCAGGCCGCAAACAGATAAGGGCAGGGCGATTGGCCCATGGGGGGGGGGAGCGGCTGCTCCGAAACATCCCGTGTCCTTGGGCGTCCAACTTTTTTTTCTTCTCAACACTAATATATTTTTCGAGCTGCGGCGCCACTGTTTGTTGGGCTAGTAGTAGCAGGGGTAACCGGGGGCTGATGTCTTGGTACGAAATCTTATCAGGTCCCTTATCGATATGGGTTTTATGCACGCACCTTCCCTATTCGGTTTTAACGTGCAATAGCGTTAAATTTCCCGAAACCCTGGAGGAGGAGGGTGCCACACCACGTGCGTGCCGAGGAGACAGGCACGCATCTCATTCAAGTCAGCCGATTCGCCCCGATTGGCCGATCCTTGGGTAAGGCGGTGTGCGCCCCAGCTAATTCTGCCGCCTCTGACAGTTCGCCACTTTTGTTTTTACGACGCTCCTGAGAATTTGAGAACACGATGGCGACTTCGCGCTTACAGCCCTACCCCTACCAGCTGTACAATAACCATCGACCACCCCGATAACACTAAATACACTACCGCACGTTCGCCACATCCCGCTGAACGCCACCTTCAAGATGGACCTCATCCGCTCGACCCTCCAGCCCATAACCCACAACCTCCCCGGCCCCATCCGCGATCTCGGCATCTCCCTTATTGGTGGGTCCTGCTATGAGACCCTCATCATCAACATCGACCCCACCGACCAGGAGTGCCTCAAGCTCGCCGTCTCCAAGGGCCTTGGGCTCGGCATAGTCGCCGCCTCGTCCATAGTCAAGGTCCCCCAGATCCTGAAGCTCGCCTCCTCCGGGTCCGCCGACGGCGTCTCGTTCCTCTCGTACCTCCTCGAGACGACGGCCTACATCATCGGCCTCGCGTACAACTTCCGCAGCGGCTTCCCGTTTAGCACCTACGGCGAGACCGCCCTCATCCTCGCGCAGAATGTCATCATCTCCGTCCTAGTGCTGCGGCTCTCGGGGAGGTCGGGGCTCGCGGCCGTCTTCGTCGCCGCCCTGGCCGGCGCCGCGGGCGTGCTGTTCAGCGAGGCGCCCCTCGACATGAAGACCCTCGGGTACCTGCAGGCCGGGGCCGGGACCCTCGGCGTCGCGAGCAAGGTGCCGCAGATCCTGGCCATCTGGCGGGAGGGTGGGACCGGTCAGCTGAGTGCCTTCACCGTAAGTTTTTTCCCCCCTTCCTCCTCGAACTCCCAAACATGACGTCACGCACGGTGATAGTGAAGGGGGTAGTATAGGCTAATTGTAACACCCTCTAAAGGTCTTCAACTACCTCGTGGGCTCCCTCACGCGCATCTTCACCACCATCCAGGAGGTAGACGATAAGCTCATCCTCTACGGGTTCGTCGCCGGCTTCGTGCTGAACGCCGTCCTCGCGGCGCAGATGCTCTACCACTGGAACTCGCCGGCCGCGAAGCCCGTCTCCGCGACGAAGGCGAAGAAGGCCATCTCGACCAAGAACGTCCCTGAGTCTACGTCTACGGGCACCACCCCGCGCAAGGGTCCGTCGACGAGGCGGAGGGCGTAGATGTGTCATACATGGTGGGACTACGTGCTGTGGGTTTGTAGGCTACGACTATTTTCTCTCGTGTTCTTAGGTGACGTATATAGTTTAATATGAAGACCGCAGCTGTGTGATACCTCTGTATACAGTTGTGGATATACGTTTCGGTTGTGTCAAGAGCAGAATACATCCTATATAAAATACCCAATCCTCTAATCCATCCGTAGTGTACACTCCCCCGACCTTCTAAAATTTGACAACTGTACACAATACAAATACAAATACAGGGCCGCACAAAGCGTCACAAGCATCTCCGGATGACGCAGTTACTCCCTCAGACGCAGGTGATACGTCTCCAGCTGCGCATCCGTCAAACTCCCCGGACTCCTCGCAAATAGATCCTCCCCCTTCATGCTCTTTGGGAAAGCAATAACGTCCCTGATCGAGTTCGTCCCAGTCAGGAGCGCGCACAGCCTGTCGAACCCAAACGCGAAGCCCGCGTGCGGCGGCGCGCACCGCAGCGCGCTGAGCAGCGGCGCGAACTCGGCGATCCGGTTCTCGCTCATGCGGAGTACGTCGCGCATGATGCTCTCCTGGATGTCGGCCCTGTGGATACGCCTGCTCCCGCCGCCTATCTCGACGCCGTTAAGGACGAGGTCGTACGAGTCCGCGCGGGCCTTGAGGGGGTCGTCGCGGAGGAGCTGGAAGTCCTCCGGCGACAGGGGTGCCGTGAAGGGGTGGTGGGTCGAAGAGAATCCGGCCGCGCCGCCCTGGCCCGGGGTGTCGGGCTCCTCTGGGCTGAAGAGGGGGAACTCGGTGACCCAGAGGAAGTGGAAGCCCTGGGGTGCGGGGAGGATGCCCTTCGATACGGCAGCCTCGAAGAGTCGCTTCCGCACGTCGCCTAGGTTTGTGGAGCCGCCGTAGAAGGGTGAGTTCTTTCTCGCCTGGAAGACAACCACGTCCCCGGGTTCGAGGTCGTCGGCGCCCAGGTCGGGGAATAGGGGGTCAATTCCCTCGGGACCCAGGGACGAGAAGCCACATAGCGGCTGGCTGGGGTCGAAGACGAGGACCTGGGGGGTGCCGTCTGGGTGGGAACGGATCGAACCATCCAGTGTCTCCATAAAGTCGTGGACGAACGCCCGAGCCTCGCGGACGGAAGATCCTAGATTCAGCTTCCACGCCTCGACAACAGGGTTCTCTAGATAGCTGATCATGCCGACAAAGTGCTTGTCAAGGTGTTTCGTGACATCGGCAATCTACTAGGTCAGCTAGGGCTCACGGGGACCCGGCACTGGAGGGAAGTAAACTAACCTGGCCGGGGATTCGAAGATCCGGCTTGTCGGACCCGTAGAGCTTCATGGCGGTGTGATAAGTAAGTCGGGGGAAGAGCTCATCAGAGACAGGAGGAATATCCGAGGACTCCAGTTGCTAGAACGGTCAGCTGCGGAAGGTAGATTTGGGGAAAGGTGGACGGGGAGGCCAACCTGGATATCGCGGCCAGTGGCATGCTCTCTCTGGACCGGTATTAGAGAGTCGCCGTACTTGTAGTGAGTATGATCATCCCGCAGGCGTCGCCATGTATCCTTGACGATATTCTCCACGTCGGAGATAATCTGCTGCCCATCTGCGTAAGACTTCTCCAAATCGAACTACATTTTCAACTATTAGCTCAGTGCACACTATACCCGCCCGCGTACAGGGATCTAACCTGCATGAACTCCGGCTGCCTGTCAGCACGCAAGTCTTCGTCGCGGAAGCAGGTCGCAAACTGCTGGTACCCCCGGAAGCCCGACGCCATGAGAGCTTGCTTATACTGCTGAGGGCTCTGAACCAGCGCATAAGCGCGGCCCTTCTGGCGCGTCGGCACGAGGAACTCCCGGGCGCCCTCGGGAGTGGATTTGAACAGCGTTGGGGTCGTGACGGAGCTGTACTCGTACGTGCTAGCCGCCTTCTCGAGCGCCGACCGCATCCATTCCCTGAACCTCAGACGGTGCCTGAACTCCGGGTGGAAGCGCAGCTGCAGGAACCGGGAGGCCGGCGAGAAGTTGTCCTTCTCAGTGAGGACCAGGTCCTTGGGGAACGGGCTCAGGCAGTCGATGGACTCCGCGACCAGTTCGTACTGAGGCGGTGCGTCCTTGTCGGACGCCTTGGACGGCTTCTCGACCAGGTCGCCGCTGATGGACACGGCGCTGAAGAGGGGGATCTGGTGAAGCTCCTTGAGAAGCTCCTTGCCCTGGATGACGACGGGCACCTGGATGCCGGCAGAGTCACGGGTGACGGTCACAAAGCCGAGTTTCGAGGACACGACGCGTTTGCTGTCGATGGAGCCGTTGACTGTCACGCCCTTGGTCGGCTTCGGGTTTAGGAATAGGTCCCTTGGGGATTCCTTCCGTATCGGACCCAGGTGCGCCTTGTATTCCTCGACCAGCTTCTCCCATTGCGCATCATGGTTCGTTGGCGACGTGTGAAATCTGGATCCCGGTCGTAGCGAGCGGCTCCCTATTATTCTGGAGGGGCGGGCGAGAGCGACACCCCTCAAAGGGCATCGTTTCATCGCCTGAAAAGCCATCTACTATAAAATGAGATGGGTTCAGGTTCGCGGGTGGTCGAACATTTCACGCGAAGCTGATGTCTTCTGTGTTAGATAATCTTGAATGCGAATTCTGGCGTGACATTATGAGAGGAAATAATTCCGCGTGGTGATGGGTTACAGTGTTGTGGCCCAAGCTCCAGACCCCACTATACCATCGGCTCGCAACCTGAGCATTCGAGACTACACTTAATAATGCCTGTGTCTTTACAATCGACATCTCAAGCACTATAACACGCTTACGGATTCTACTTCATAATTTGGCACACGGAATACATCAGTCTAAATTAGTTTGGAACGCCATGGATTAACTTTCTATATATTGTATGCAAAGGTGGGACTGCATCGATAATTCACTCCCACACACCTCATAGTCCACCGACTCCTCAACACTCGTCCAGGCACGGCGCAGTAACGGGGGGAAACGAGAAAAAAAGAAGAAGAGGGAGAATTGCTGGGCGATGGCACTAGCCATGCCTCAAGAGTGGAAGTAGGGTATATGGCAAAAGGATGATTCTCAGGGCAAGGAAATGCGAGGGAGAAAATCCAAGGTACAGCCAGCTGTGGTCGTTGGCAGCTCGCCAATGCTAGCTGGCCCGAAGAGTTCAAGGACTATAAAACGCAAGAATAAGAATAGAAAGAGAATGACAAAAATCCCAGCTTCAAAGTAGATCAGATTGTTGTTTCTTCGCGTCCGATAAGTCAAGGTAAGGGTGTGTCGGACGCATATATCATTGGAGTCGGCCACTCATTCCATACAGACCACTTGAGCCCTCCGAAGAGGGAGAGTCTGAATGGTCCGAGTGGCGACATCCGAATCATATAGAACACGAAGTAATCATCATCTGTGATGACAGTTAGGACGGTGTCTTCTTCAATCAAGGGGTCGCCGCGTGGCAAAGTTTGGTACTCACATTTATTTGAAGGAGGGTCATGAAGAAGGAAAAGAAAAATTTCGAGAGATGTCGAATCGCGTTGGCCCTTTTTACGGTTGCTGAAAAGTGGGGCTCGGCGCCAGGGGAAATGTGGCGTTATCGCGCTTACTTGTAACACTAGCCACACCAGACCCCGGATAAGCCTCACTGGCTCGCCCCTCGCATCCGTCCGTGGCATTGGAGGTAACTATGTAGCTACTTGGCAACCACAGACCAATGGCAAGGCCATCCGCACGGCGTCTTGATAGCCCGAACCCAATAATCCTCGCATTCATCGGCTACAGTTGCCCGACAACACCAGGTCCGGTTTCCTCACCCTCGTCCTTCCCCTCGGGTGCCGGCATTCGCGCGTCACGAGCCTGGCTCCTGATTTCCCGACGTCAACTAAGGGCGTAACCAAAAGCGCGCACACAGCAGCAGCCCAACGCTTTGGCTCTTTCGCCGCCCGTCATAGCTCCTAATCGCCCCGATTCCCGTGCAACGAGCCTAGGGTCACCGCAGTCGTCACCACCATACGTCACGGAAGCGAGCCCCTCGACGCACCTTGCCCACCTCGAGAAAACATAGGGGCCACGGACGGAGGCATTTCCGAAGAATCCCAGCCCTCCGACACTGCACGCCTCCCGCAACGATAATCCGCCCTATCCCTAGAACCTACGATGTCTAGCTCTTTCGAAAAGTCCGTCAAGGGCGCCACGAAGGTCAAGGCGGCGCCCCCCAAGACGAAATATATCGAGCATATCCTGGTAGCTACGCACTCCGGGGAGGCTGGGGTCGGTGACGTCTTTCGCGCCCTGCAGAGTCGCCTTCGGGACTCGACATGGACCATCGTCTTCAAGAGCTTGATCACCGTGCACCTGATGATTCGTGAGGGGAGAGCCGATGTTACACTGGCGTATTTGGCTAAGCACCCGAATATTCTCGTCTTGAGCCCGATCACAGATGGTGAGGAGTCCCCCCCCTAACCTCTAGTAGAGTTACTCGTCATCAACTCTTTATAGGAGCCCCATACTAACTACGGGAATGTCTGCAGCTCAAACACAGGGCCGGAATATCCGCCATTATGCGAGGTACCTATCAGAACGGGCTCGCGCCTTCAGGGAGACAAAGGTCGATTGGGTTCGTGCTAAGGAATCGCGACTCGAGAACTTGTCAGTGGAGAAGGGTGTGTTGAGGGAGACCGAGGCTGTCCAGGTCCAAATATCTGCGCTACTCTCCTGCGATGTAGGTTGCCGAATCTGTCGCTGCCTTTTAAAAAGCTGGTGGGCTGCTGCTAATCCAAGGTTCTGCAGGTCATGGACCAAGACCCCGAGAACGAGATCACGATAACTGTGTTCCGGTTGCTTGTCTTGGACCTGCTTGCCCTCTTCCAGGTCCTCAACCAAGGCCTCATTAACATACTTGGTACGTCATCATCATCCGTAGTCAGATAACAACACCGGGTGGGTGTGCTAATACCAGACCCCAGGCCACTTCTTCGAGATGTCCAGGCCAGATGTGGAGCGCGCGATGGCCATCTATCGCAAGTTCACAAAGCAGACCGACTACGTCGTGAGGTACCTCGGTGTTGCCCGCCAATTCGAACACCACACGCGAGTAGAGGTCCCCAAGCTCAAGCACGCACCTGTCAACCTTGCTAAACAGCTGGAAGAGTACCTCCGTGACCCCGATTTCGAGACTCACCGTAGGCAGTACCTCGCAGAGCTTGATGCCAAGAAGAAGTCGGGTAGGACTGGAGGCTCTTCTAGCGTTCCACGATTCAAGACTGAGAATAGTACTCCCGCACCTTCGAAACCCGCCCCTAACAACGCGAATGGATCTCAGCCTTCAAAGGCTGCGCAGCCTGCGCAGCCGACCAAGGCGCCGGACCGAGACTTGATCGACTTCTTTGAATCCATAGAGCAAAACCAGACGCCAATGGACGTTCAGACGCCGCCGCAGGCGGCCCCTCAGGTTCAGGCTCAGACGGGGATGCAGTTCCCTGGTGCGAACCCGCTCCAACAAGCTCAGCCCACCGGATACGCGGGGAACGGAATCATGGCCCAGCCTACCGGCTACGGGGCTACCAATCCTTTCCAACAGCAGCAGCAGCCGCCACAGCAAATACAACCGGCCTACACCGGATACGCCCAACAGGCACCTCAACTCCTACAACCGAATTTCACCGGAGCGGGCTTCGGGTTCACTCCGCAGACCTTCCAACCGGGGGGCCTCGGGACAATCCCCCAAGACTCAGTCGCTTCCTACCAGACCGGTTCTCCAGCCGGCCAGTCCTTGGGCGCCCCTCAGACGACCAATCCCTTCCGTGCCTCTATGATGATCAGTCAACAACCCACGGGCCAACCTTCGACCCTCTCGCTACCCACAAGCCCTGCTTCGAACAGGCTATCAACAAACCCCTTCGCCCAGGGAGCTTCCCAGCAGTCTCAGCCCACGGGTGGCACATTCCCCCAGCAACAACAGCAACAACCAGCTCCTCTGGTGCCCATGGCAACGGGGACCAACCCGTTCGCGAAAACGTCGCCGGTCCCGCAGACGAGCCCTGTGGGTGGGACGCCGACCTCCCTGGCCCCTCAGCCCACCGGGGCCACCAATCCCTTCCGACAGAGCACCTTTGTCAACCACAACACCGGCATGGGCTGGCAACACACCCAAACCCCGATAGGTGGGGGCCTCGACCAGGTGCCAACCATTCCCGTGTTCCCCCGACCGGACCAGCAGGCACCGTGGCAGCGTTAGGGCGGCTGAGGGGAGACCGTCTCCTTGGAGACCGGCAGCGTAGTGGATGGAGGCTTCTACTTTTTCCGAGTTGCACATATATTTTCGGCATCTAGCTAAGTTGGATTGGGGAGGAAAGGAGGGGAAAGGGGGGGAGGACGGATTCAGCTTGTAGGCGAGCGAGGCGTTTTTTCCCATGGTTTTCTATCTTGTCTTTGGGGGGCTAGTTTTAGTCCCATGTCGTAGATTAGCGTAGGCTTTTCGCAGCTCTAATTCTTGGATGTTTGAGGGAGGATTGCCTCCCCGAGGGCCAGAACGCGGTTAGGCTGGGTTAGCGGACAAATAAGACATACTTTTTTTTCTCTCACACATCCCCGTTGGGCCTGAAAAGGGGGGCTGGCAAGACGACGGGGTTCTTCACAGCTGGACCCGAGACGGCCTACTCATGTGAATGCATAAAGGAGGCCGAGGTTAATCTTGGCCGGGTGTGCAATCATGTATACATGTATAATTCGTGAAATCTATAAGTGCTGGTGACTGGAGGCGGATATCCCCACCTAGTGCCTCCCAGGCTGGCTCCCCTTTCCTTAACTCCATACGCCCGGAAATGTTCATCAGATGTGAAAACCGCTCCAGGAAAGACAAAATACAATTCGGAGACGAAACCCCGAGCTCCCTCCCCGTCCGCCCGTCCGTCACTGTTCCGACCTCCCCCCTTAAAATACGTCATCGACCTCCATCCTCCCCCCCGTCTGCACCTTGACACTAGCCCCACCCGCGCTCTCCTCATCCGCCTTCTCATCCTCGATAAAGACGCCAAGTCCGGAGAAGGCCTCGAACATGACGCGCGAGACGTACTCCTGGACCGCGTAGCCGCCGACTCGGAACTCGTTCTTCGTCCTCGCGGTGTCGAGCCACTCGTTCCGGTACTGCGCCTCGTCGGCGACCTCGTACCTCGTGGGGGCGAGGTCCATGCCGCCGAAGGGGTCGTACGGCAGGTTGTCGTCGTCCTTCTTCTTCCCCTTGAGCCCGCGGATCGAGAGGCTCGGGGCGGATGGGAGGTGGGCGGCGGCGGCCGCCGCCTGCTGCTTGGCCTGGCCCCTCCTCTTCAGCATGATCCTGTTGAGCGTCTCCTTGGCGTGGCCGGTCTCGCCCTGCGCGAGCCCCGAGATCATCTCCTCGCGAAGCTTCAGCTCCCGGCCCCTCTCCTCGCGGTCCTCCTCGATGGCCTGCAGGCGGCGCTGCCGGGCCGCGGCCTCCTCAGCGGCGGCCCTCCTCCGCGTCATCTCGTCCTGCTCGCCCCTCCTCTTCTTGTTCGCCTCGATCTCGGCCTTGTTAGCGGCCTCCCACTCCATCAGCTCCCTCTCGGCCACCTTCTTCCTCTCCTCCCCGCCGTTCACGAGCGCGTCGGTGAGGTCCTCGACCTTCTCGAGGTAGTCGTTGTAGTCGGCCAGCGTCTCGAAGTCCTCCTCGACCTTGTTGAACACGGCCGCGACCCTCTTCCGGATGTCGCACTCCCTCTCGACGGACAGGTCGTTGAACCACGGCGGGCGGAACCCTCGCCGGCGGAGCGTCTTGTAGCACCCCGCATAAGGGCACTGGTTGGGCCCCTCGCGGAAGATGCGGTTCACGCAGTTGGTGCACATGGGGTGGTAGCAGTCCGGGTGGATGAGGAACTCGAGGTCGCGGTTGAGGTAGCGCGAGGTTTTGCAGACGGGACAGATGTCCTCGGCCGGGTTGTCGCCGCTAATGGAGGGGAGGGTGGCAGTCCGCATCGGGGCGGCTGCTGGTGGGTCTTTGCGGAGCATCGTGTGTGTGTGTGCGCGAGGAAAGGTCTCGTGTGGGGTGCGAGACAGAAGTGGCGAGGGTGGATGAAGAGGTCGGAGGCGAAGAATTCGTGAGCCTTGCGGGCGGTCGGTGGGGATTAAGGCGGTGGTATCGGCAGCATTTGGGGTTAAAGTGGGTGGTGGGTGATCGTGGTTAGATTTCGCATGGAAGTTTCGCGAGGTGAGTTGGAAGCTTGCAGGGTTGGTAATGGGAGAAGCTTTGACCACTAGGTAACTGAACAATTTCGCGCCTTAAAGTATTATGATGTAGCTGAAAAAAAAGTGGGGGGGGGGACCATGTATATTGTAATACACTAAGCCGCAGTCAAACAGCTGCTGCTACTCCCCCACCATCCCACCCTCAAGACTTTCTGTGCACACGACACCCAAAACCCAACTTCGGTCTCTCACCTCACCCACACGAGACCCCGCAAGCCTTTCCACAATGGCCGACAAACGTACGATATCCCGTCTCTACCTACGCCCAGGCTCAAAAAGAAGCCGCGAGACCCCCGCGGTGGGCCAGTTCCCGCGCAAAGCTAACACTCTCTCTGCCCCGCGTTAGAACCCACTGCCGCCGAAGATGCGGCCGCGCGCGCAAAGGAGGCCGAGGAGCAGGCCGCCCTCCCTTACAAGTGGACCCAGACCATCGGTGACCTCGACATCTCGTTCTCCGTCCCCGGAAACTTCAAGGGCAAGGATATCGTCGTCGAGATTAAGAAGACGACGCTGAAGGCGGGCGTCAAGGGCCAGGAGCCCATCATACAGGTATTATTGCCTCCCGCCCCCCCAGCCCCGGGTTTCCTCTTTCTCTCCCTCCCTTTCTCCCCATCAGGAAAACCACCCCATTCAGAGTATCCACGGCAGTAACTAACCTCGCCTTACTCCCCCCTTCTTCAAGGGCGACCTCCCCCACCCCATCGTAGTGGACGACTCAACCTGGACCCTAACCCCCGCGCCCGACTCCACGAAGACGGTCGAGATCCACCTCGACAAGCACAACAAGATGGAGTGGTGGGCCCACGTCGTCACCTCGGCGCCCAAGATCGACGTGACCAAGGTCACCCCGGCGGACTCGAAGCTGTCGGACCTCGACGGTGAGACGCGCGCCATGGTGGAGAAGATGATGTTCGACCAGCGCCAGAAGGAGCAGGGCCTGCCCACGTCCGACGAGCAGAAGAAGGCCGACATACTGAAGAAGTTCCAGGCGCAGCACCCCGAGATGGACTTTAGCAAGGCAAAGATGAGCTAGGCCGGAGGGGAACAGCTCCGGGGTTGGGGAAGACTTATGAGGTGTGATGGGTAGACGAGGTTATGAGAATGACTACAGCACTTCAACTCGTTAATATATTCAATCTCTATGATAGTATGTTCGCCTTCTACGATTTATAACATCTGAGCATTGAGGTGTCGACGAAAGAAAAAAAAACAAGGCAATAGAAGGGATGTCGAGGACCTTTTATCATCACCAGAACTACGAAAGGAATATCAGTTCCCCAAGTCCTGGTATCAGAAGGTCCCCATGACAATATCGGGACTGGCAGTAATGCGGAAGCAGATTGAGGAACTGCGACCCATCAATTGTCAGCCGTCCCAACTCCAGCCCCTAGAGCAGGGTGAGACGTGTGCGTTAGCAGCGTAGCATTCTTCCGCAACCAACTCAATAGTAGCGGGCCTCGTGAATATACCAAGGACGTCGTTACGTCTCTCCTCAAAATCTCACCTGATGGGGCGCCAAGCCCTCCGTTGGAATGTGATGTATTATGCTCTCGCATCTTGTTTTTTTCGTTGGAAGATCTAGGGGTATACAGCCCGAGCTCTAAATAGGCTACTAAGCCAGCAGAGGCTGTATGGGAACGCCCGTTTGCCAGGACACCCTGCATGGCCCCTCTTTAGTAACCTCACCCACACCGATACACCTATTTCCCGCGGTACCAATCCTGAGCCAAGGATCGGCACCTACTGCCTAGACAACCTCGCAGCCCGGAACTTGCTTATCCTCCTCGGCTCCTCATCCAGAGGTTCCACCTCCATCATATCCTCCTTCATGAACCCGCCCTCCTTCGCAATCATCCTCCGCCTCTGTTTGTGATACTCGTCCGCCAGCGCCCTCTTCGTGATGACCTCATCGAAATCGCCGTCGAGGCCCGCGGACGTAATCTTCTCGGGTTTCGTCTCGGTCCAGGATAGTGACTGCACGATCTCGGGGACCTCGCTGCTAGGCTTATCCTCCTCCGCCTTCTTCCCTTCTTCTTCGGCTGGGGCGCTGGGTTCGGGATTAGCCTCCTTCATCTTCTTGAAGCGAGATGGCTTCCGCACGCTGCTCTTAGGGGCGGCGGGTGGCGGGGCGGTCGTCTGGCCCGTTTGCTCAACGATGAGGTCGAGAACGGGATTTTCCGTCGCCGGGAGCTCGGTGACTCTCCGTTTAGGCTTGGGCTCGGACTCGGCCTTGGTTGGCGCAATGTCGAGCTCGCTGGCGAACCGCACGCTCTTCTTCGTCTTGGTAGAATCAGCGGACTTTAGCACCCCGCTCGGTTGTTCAGCGGCCTGGGCCGGCCGCTTCTCGGATGTATCCCCCTCGGCAGTTTCCGACCCTGGGTTGATGACGATCTTCCCGATGCCCCCATGCGTCTCGTCATCCTCGGCCGATGCTGCCTCCTCTGCGAGTTTTCTCGTGAAGCGAGACTGCACCCCCAACCGTTGTTCCAGGTCGAGCATCCGTTCCTTGTACGCGTCGCTAACCACACGACTCGTCGTCCGTCCCCATTTGTCTTCCCCCTCTTCCCCATCCGTCTCCTCATCTTCATCTTCATCATCGTCGTCGTCGTCTGAGAAGGTGTTGAAATCGTCGTCGTCGTCCGAGTTCTCAAAGCGGAGGTCATTCATGACGGCGACTACCTGCCCCATCCCATCGGGGGTGGAGTTCATGCTGTAGCTGAGCATCTCCTGTCGAAGGGCTGCGTCTTCGGCCGATTCATCCAGCGGTATCACGGGGGCTTCCTTGTTTTCCTCTTGTTCCCGGGCGGTGTCCATGATATGCTGTACACGCTTCGCTGCTCTCGACATTGGTTGCTCGGATGGTTCCGGGAGCTCGTCCTCTCCAACCTGAGTTATGACCTTCTTTTCGTCCGCTGGCCTAGATGAAGCGCTGATATCCCCGCGATCTGTTGCTGTAGGCTTGCCGCGCACGAGTTTGGTCTTGGGAGCCGGGCCATCCTGCTTGTCCTCAGCGTCTAGGGCTGGCGGAGCCGACGCTGTCTGGATCCGTTCGGTCCCAGACTTAATCGCAGCTGAGTCCCCCTTCGCCTCCTGAGATCCCTTCGCTATCCCGGATTTTTCAAGAATACCTTCTAGCTTAGCTTCCTCGGTCCCCGGCGTCCAGAGCTTATGAGAGATGATGTTGCCCTCTTCGTCCAACCTCTCTTCGATCTCCGTGATCGGTAGCCCGTCCTCATCCATGGCGTCCAGATCCTCCGCCTCCCTCGCAGCGTCGACCTCACTCTCAGCTTTCTCCACCTTCCGCTCTAGCGTCCGGATGTTAGTCCCCACGTAGTCCAGCCTCCTCTCCAGAACCCCAATGACCTGGCTCGCGGACCGCTGCCCCTTTGCCGCCCCGAAAATCTCCGCCAGCTCCTTCCCGCTCACCAGGTCACCTTCGAATCCCTCACGGATCCGCAACAGCTCCGAGGTCTCACGTGGTCCGTGCCTCGACGCGGCCTCTACCTCCTCTTTCAGGGCCTCGTACTCGGCGTCCCATCTCCGCCAATGCTCAAGGGCCGCTCTCAGCTCCTTCACGTTGGCCTCGAGCTGCAGGATGTTGCGCTCGAGGTCCGAGAAGCCGTCTTCGGAAGAAGCCATGGTGATACGTATATGGCGAAATATTATAAAGTCATATAACCCGAAAAACCTCCAGGCAAAACTTGAAAGTTTGATATTTCCAAGCGTTTGCCTCCCTTGTGTAGTGAAGAATCACTAGTGACTAATCGAGGTTGAACCTCGGCTGAACCAGCTCTGCATAACTCATGGAATATAAGCTCCACAATAATAATGCACAATGACGAGTTGTGGCATAACAATCCTCACACCCCGCAAAACTGTTCCCGGCCCGACAACCCATCATCCCCAAATGACATCCCGACCGCTTGACAGGGTCCGCCCTGTCTTACCGCACACCCCACCAGAGTTGCTCTTACACCCCCTCCATGCGGCCGTATTATCCTGCAAGCACCGGCACACTAACCTCTCTAATCTAAACACCCTCCCCCCAACTGAGCGAACTCGCCGTCTACAAACGGCGATGCTCATATTATAATATGACCATTCCTATCGGAGACAGACACAAGGGGGACCCATGCTTCCGTACTCACGAAGCTTGTCGTAAGCTTCAATACTTACCTCCGATACACATCTCGGTCGCTTCCCTCGGGCCGCCGGTGATTGGGTATGACCTGTCGTGACCCTCCCAATGGCAAACGGCCGTGGAATACTCGTATACCCAGCAAGTACGATGACTACATGACAGGTTACAGCCACGGGGCACATTCAACTACGGGGATACGGTGGGTTGAAGGTGCGATTCGTCTTACACCGCTCCATCGATACCGAGGTTCGCATTTTGCTCCCACCCGTCGATTGGGGTGATTGTCTTCGCGCAAAATGAATCCCTCCTATGAGTACGAGTACAGATATCCGCCCCCACGTATCCAATGTGGAGTAATTTCCAGCGTTGCAGAGGGCGGATCCGGCATACCTCGCCCCATGTCTGGTTCCGACAACGAATTACTACTACCCGATGAGCGGGGGGAATCAGCACCATCCCCAATATCTCAATAATGGCGGAAAGAACGGAGCCCATAGCATGTCCTCATTCATATCTACGATTACGAATACTTACCTCCCCATGCGTGTTACGCCTGATGCCCCGTACGAACTTCGATCCCAAATTGTGATCTCGAGTCCAGTACCACGCAATCATGGATGGAAAGGCGGTATACAGACCGGTAAAGCTTGGTCCTCATGCGTCTCCTTTGCCATATTTAGAATTCGGTGGAGCCATGTGACTACTACCGCTACCCGGTTTGCCCGGTGGATACATTGACTGAAGCGAACGGAGGGACCAGTGGTGTACGGGGAACTCCCGATTCTTAATCAGGAAAAGTCAGACGACACACATAACCAGTTAGTTGTAAAGTGTGGTAAGATATGAAGTGAATATATTGTAAATGCAATAGAAATAAGTGCCCTTTCGTCTATTCGTAATGGGGATCAAGGGTTGATGGTGAAGTAAGAACAGTGAAGAGAAAGAAAAAAAAGTGGCAGCAGAGAAGTAAAGACGCAGCGGATGATTCATGAGAGAGATAAAGTCGGATAGGTCATTCTGGATCTATGTCCTAGAATAGCCAAGTGAAGGACTCCTTGACTTCGAAGGTGGACGTGTGCCTGGATTCCGATGTGTGTTAGTACGCAGGAGATCGAAGGAAGGGTGCTTGCTTGTGAGAAGAGGGGCAGATTAGACGACAACTCACCGAATGTCAGCAGAAGAGGCACCGATGAGGACCCGGAAGGTGCCTTCCTCGGCGATCCACGAATTTATGGAGGTATCGTAGTATCCAACGGCGTATTTGTCCAAGCTCAGCTTGATGTGGCGGGTCTCCCCCGCGGGGAGGAAGACTTTCTCGAAGGCAACTAGCTCCTTCTCTGGTCGCGGGAGTCTCGACTTCTCGTCGTTGACGTAGACCTGGATAATCTCGGACCCGTCGACGGAGCCGATGTTGCTGATCCCCATGACGATGTCGATGGTGCCGTCGGCCGTGAGGCTCCGCTGCAGGAGCTCGGGTCGGCCGTACTCGAACTTCGTATACGAGAGGCCGTGTCCGAAGGGGAACAGGGGGGCGATCTTGCATCGCTCGTAGTGGCGGTAACCGATGAAGATGCCCTCTCCGTACACGACCTTCAGGTTCTCGCCGGGCCAGGTGTTGTAGGCCGGGGTATCCTCGATCCGTTGGGGGAAGGTGCACTATTCAATCACAAGTTAATCTCGCGGTCCTCCGTAAATCTTGTAGGTTTACTGAGATGGGAAGAAACTCACCGGCAGCTTGCCGCTGGGGTTGACGGCACCGAAGAGGACGTCGGCCAGGGCATTCCCTGCTTCCTGCCCCTGGTACCAGCCCTGGATGATAGCCGGCACCCGGTCTACCCACGGCATCGCGACCGGGGTTCCGGACTGGTTGACCACGACAGTCTTCGGGTTAGCAGCAACGACAGCCTCGATCAGCTTGTCCTGATCGGAGGGGAGGTCCATCGTCTGTCGGTCATAACCCTCAGACTCCCACTCGGCATCAAGCCCGACGATGACGACGGCGACATCAGCAGCCTTGGCAGCCTCGACGGCCTCCTGGATGTAGTCCACCCTGTCCTCCTCTTTGAAGCCGATGCGGCACCCGCCGTACTTGTGCGTGGCGTTGAACTGCTTCTGCTTGGCGATCGGTCGGAGCTCGTTCGTCAGCTCCACCTTCAGCTCGACAGGCTTACCGGCCTCCATGTCCACCGGTACCAGGTAGTCGATGGAGCCGTCAAACATGGCCTCGCCTTCCTCAGTCCAGTCCCACAGGTCCATCTCCAATTTACCATTGACGTACAGCCGGCCGGGCCCGACACTCATGAAGCTGATGGTGTGCCTTCCCGTTGTTGTCGTGGTGAGGTAGGTCGTGACGTTGGCCGACCACTCGGGGCCGACCTGACTTAGAGGAGCCGAGTCCCAGAGGAACAGATCGGTGTTAGTCCTCCGCTGCGTTACCACCGGGTCGCCCTGGAACTTGTCTCCTCGGAACCAGTCGATATTTACGCCTGGGAGGCCCGACTTCTCCGTGCAGAACGGCGAGGCGACAGGTAGCCACTTGTGGATGTGGCACCCCTGGGCGAAGACTACCTCCTTGTTCGATGCCTTCTTGATGCTATCCAGAGGGATAGTGTTGTAGTACGGGTTCAGGCTGGCACTTCCACCTCCACCAGCAATCGCCCGGTTCGCGTTGGGTCCGATGACGGCAACGTTGGTGGTGTTAGGGCAGAGGGGCAGAACGTCGCCGACGTTCTTGAGAAGCGTGAGGCCCTCGCCCCCGGCATCGCGGATGAGTTTGCGTGTCTCCGGGCGGTTGTCCTCGCGTTCCGGCTCCTCCTTGGACATGTCGTCCCCCTTGAGCCGCTCGACCAGGGTGAGTGTGTTCTCGGCGGCCCGGTCGATGTCCTCCTGGGTGATCTGCCCCTTGTTAAGAGCTTCGATAAGCTTCTCAAACCGCCACTTCGTGGAGAAAGGGAACTCGATATCGCACCCGGCCTTGAGAGCCTCGACCGTTGAGTTTATGCCACCCCAATCCGATACAACGGCTCTAAAGAGGAGAGTAAGTAAGCCGTCTGAGCACATTTTGAACATTGGGGCGCGAGACCATCTCACTTACCCGTCATAACCCCATTCTCCCCTAAGAATATCCTTCAAGGTGTGGTCGTTCATATCGGCGTGGACGCCGTTGACGAGATTGTACGAGGACATGATCGCCCAAGGGTTGGCCTCACGGATCGCGATTTCGAACGGGCGGAGGTATAACTCGCGAAGCGGTCTCTCGGCTACCACGGTGTCTATCGTCACCCTGTGGGTTTCCTGCTCGTTGCCGACAAAGTCTGCACATTGGTTAGTTGAGAGAAGTTATCCTGGGCTCTGAATATTGAAACAACTAACGCTTGATAGTTGCGGCAACCCCGTTCTCCTGCAAGCCGCGGACGTATTGGGCGGCCAGCTTCCCGGTGAGGAAGGGATCCTCCGAAAATGACTCGAAATTCCGACCTCCTAGAGGGTGGCGGTGCATGCAGACGGTGGGTGCGAGAAGCATGTTGGCGGACCTCGCCTTTGTTTCACTGGCGAGGTGCTGGCCCACCTCACGGAGCAGTGCCTTGTTCCATGTTGCTGCCAGGGAGATGCCGCAGGGGAAGAGAGCAGCCTGTGGTCGGGGTATTAGTGAGATGAGGATGGTGGTGGGTTTCGTTCATCTGCACGAGGGTGGGCTCGTTGCTCACCTTGGTGCCGCCGACGAAGATACCGCCTCGAGCACCGTTGGGCCCGTCCGAGGTCTTTATTGCTGGGATTTTCTTCTCGGGAATCGCCTTCGTCCTCCAGAAATCGGCAGCGGTGAGAAGGGATACCTTTCCCCCCGGTTGGCGTTAGTAGATCTCCTATTTAAGGGGCAAGTGGTACACTGTGGTCTAACATACCTTCTCCTCTAGGGTCAGCTGAGCAAGCTTTTTCCGGGCGGAAAGCCTAGTGTCCTTGAGGATCTGGGACTTCTGCTGGGGGCTGCAGGGAGCGGAGAACTCGGTGTTGGGCGTCGAGTTGGCCGCTTCGCTACCCACGGGGGACATGCTGGACTCCACCTCGTGGGCCTCGGAACGAGTGTCTAGAGAAGCCATCTTGGAATGACGTAGAAAAAGGAGCCTGGTTAAAACGAGCGGTTATAAAGATCGGTGAAGAAATAGAGAGGTCGGCTTCGTATCTAGAAGTAGGCGCAAAGGGAGGATGCGTTTGGCCGTAGGAGTGATGGGGGTATAAGTGGTGTTATGATCGTGTAGTTGGAAGCTTCCGGGTGTTGAGATGGGATGAAAAGAACCGAAGACGGCGAAGCGTTTACGCGGATGATAAGACAAGACACCAAGGTCCCGAAGCTCTTGATCGGCAGCTCGACTCCCGTGGTCTTAAATATAATCCACCCGAGGCTAGGATAACTGAAACGGAAACGGGCGCTGATCTGGGGACGGTGAAAGTGGGATAACGGGATATACGGAAGAGTGGGTGTAATCTATATAAGCCTTATACAGGCTCGGGATAGACTCGAGTAGGACAGGTATCAGTGGTGCTCCCGATATTTACCCATAAATGAAGATTTTGTGTTCTTGTCGGACTCTGACCCGGGCCCAGGTATGGATAGGAGGTAGATAATTTGAGACAAAAGGGTTTGAATGGGGGTAGGGTGTAGTTGGACCTGCGCGTGTGCCTGGACGAGGAAGAGAGGATGGCAAGTGGACTGGAGATATGTAGGTATGGGCGAGAAATGGAGGGGAATAATACTGGAGTACCTTTTGGGGACCCTGGCTGATGGCTGAAGTGGGCTAACTAGGTCCGGCCACTGTACTAGTACGGAGTGTTTCCACCGGATCCAAGGCAGGTTCGACGCGGATGCGGCATGGGTAGACCCTTAAATACTTTAACTAATACCGAGCTACGAGGAGGTATGTAGCTAGGTACGGGGGGACGTACTTGTATTGATGTAGTGTACAGAAGGGATCCGTCCGTCTCATACGGATTAGTGTAACGGTCGTGAGTGTGTATGGAGCAATAAACTGAAAAGAGGTAATATTGCTTCCGTCTTGTCGGTTGCAGTTTGCCCTGTCTAGTCCCGAATACTCGAGTACGAGTACAAGTATTAGGGGTCAGCGTGGTTCGTGCCCTCAGCATGACAACCGGACCGGCCACGGGCCATTGGCTTCGGGAAACACAACCCAAACGGACGCCTGTGGTGTGCGGTGTAGATTATTACATAGTGCGTTGTGGGGGGAGAAGCCGGGGCGGGGGCGAGAAAAGGGGGGGTGTGGAAAAGGGAGAAAAAGGGGGGGGGTTACGACGTACTCGTAGACGGCTTTAGTATCCTCGTACGAATCGCGTGGTAACAAAGTGGAGTAAAGTGTCGTCACTCCGACTTCTGGAGATGAGGACATTGCCGAGCTTGGGGACAGGGGCATTGACAACGTCCGGAAATTTTAGATTTTCCGTTGAAGCATTTGTAGATATGCAGATAGTGTGCGAAGGAAGAAGCATCCTCATACGTGGACCATTAGGGTTCTGGCCACCAGGTTTGATGAGCGACTAAGAGACTTGTCCGCAGTTGCAGATGTGCCCGGAGAGACGGAGTAGCGGGGCCCAGGGCAAGGTGCTTGCTTCTCCGTGAACGAGTACAGTAGAGGTACTCGAAGGAAGCTTTGGGGGAGTGGGAGGGGCGTGAAACAAGATTATCGGGCAGACAGTTCCCACTCGGGGCTCGCGCGAGAAGCGGAAGTGAGGCAAGCAGGGTGTGTTTAGGCCTTTGCCCTGGGCCGAGAGTGCACCTTCCGTACCTCGTCGAGGAAGAAATAATACTTGGCACCCTAGAGTAAATGAGTCTAGCCCCCGTCCGCGATGATGCAGCCACGAGGCAACTTTAATTGGAGAGGTCCCTTCGGGGCGAACAGTGTGCATCGCCAGCAAGGTGGAGGAGGGGCGTGGACGTAGCATTTCCCGAAAAGCCCACCAGGAACGGACATTCCGGGAGCAAGGATGAGCACAGGTACGTACCCGCCCCCCCTTCCCCCAACCCAAACCGGAGACGGCGAGCGGCTTCGGGAACCCGTTATCCTGACACCATAAGTACGAGTACTCGTAGTACTTGTACCGATAAAGCGGGTCCTCTGTTTGGAAGAGAGGGTCGTCAAAATGAAAGATCACTCGGGGATCAGGGGGGAGAAGATAGCTGTGACGAGATAATATCCACGCGAAGAGGGAGGAATACCGGAGAGCCGCCGATATTCATAATTGGAGGCGTGGGATGTGGGGAATGTGGATAGTTGAGAGAGTCTCGAGTTGGTGTCACTTGACTTTTCCGCCACACAAGAGCGGGCTTTCTAATCTCTGAGAAATAGGCATATCGGTAAGGACGGTCCGCATCAGCGACGACCAAACCCCTGACGGTCAGATGTGCTTAGTCATCTAGACAAGTACCGTGGACACGGGTAGGAGTTCCGATTAGCCATCCGTGTCAGGGGTACGTACCCGCATTCATGGCTCAGGGAAGCCGCCTTGGAAGTTGAGCCTCCTGGGATTTCTCAAAAAGGTATATTCCCCACGTGCCAGCCCTCGTATGGAAATGATATTGACCTTCAATTCCAGCCCGGTCCATGTCATGCGTCGAGTGATAGCCGCGGGACTTATAGGTTGCCTCGTTAATGTACTGGAACCTAGATGGATTGGACGGATCGTGCCTGGCGTATTTGACAAGTGTCAGGGACTTTCTCAATGCACCAGGGCAGTAGTTACTCGTAGGACTCGTGCAACAGGCCACTTATGGAGATTATTCCGTGATGGTGGTTGGAAGCCGATCCAGTCCCGCTAGTTTGCCCCCCTCCCCCCCCTCTTTTCCTTCCCCCCATCCGCTTGGTGCAGAACGGGAGATCTTGGGGAAGAATTCCCCGAAGCTCATGGACCAAGCACAGGGTGTGGAAGGGCCACCTGGCAGATCAAGCCACACGAAAACAGGCTACATGGTCACCACAGGACTATCGGTGAGAATAGGCAGGTTCAGTTGCATTCGTACTCGATGATATATGTCACGAAGTATTCCCCTTCTAGCCTAGTTTGATCTTGACGGCAGCACTTACAATGGGGCCAGTGAAGTGCAAGACAAGGACGGAATGAGGGAAGTACTTTGTAGGGGTGCCGACTACCAAGATCCTGAACCTTGAGGCTAGAGTTAATTGGTTTGAACCAAACAACTCTCATCGTCACAGTGGACCCATGCATGTACATGGACAAATCGGTCAAGTATTTGAGGAACACTATGCACCAGAACCCTGTCAGACCCACTGGCGCCAAGTAGTCCGCCTTGGTAAAACGTGGATCTGGGACCGCTCTAACGTGGATTTTATGGAGAAGAAGAGAAAAAGGCTCTGGATAGTGAACCCTGCGGTATCGTTGATATCGAGCGACTCGAGGTGCGTGTCTCGATAGCATCGTGGTGAGAAAGCCAAGTCGAGAACACACGCCCTTGTGTGTGGGCTTCTCTACCTTCGATTCCCCTGTGGCGAGGAATTACTTTGGCCCCGCTGCCCGATACCCGTTGGTCCGATACCCCGGGAAGTATCTTTTCCCTCTTCTCGATTTCCATCTTTCTTTTCTTCTCCCGCCGTAGCCCGGCTCGCCAAAGCATACAAACGTTCCGCGCCCTGTATCGGTGGCGATTTCTCCGAGTTGCGAAATCATGCCTTTTCGTTGAATAATACCCATCCTCAGCTTCCAATCAATTTAAATTTGCCCTTCTTTCCTCCTTCGTCTTCCTTTCTCCCGCCCTGTTTTTGCCCACATGGCGCGGCTTTAAGCCGGGCGGACCATCCCACAGCGTTGATGGGGGATATGGGCTTGAAGTATATTAGTACAGGTACGAGTTCGTCGGTGGTATGTAGTACGAGTAGCCCGCCCCCTCCCCTGCTTCCCCAGCTCCAAGGTGGCATTGTGTGTGTGTGGGGCGGGGATACCCCGCGAGGATGGGACTAGCCCAGGAAGTAGCGGGAGTGCGGTCCGTAGCTCCCCTCGCCGGTGTTCCTCGTCAGTCACAATGCAGCCCCCCACACGTGGAGTGATGTTCCACCCGAACCAGCCGAAGCTGCGCATACATACGAGTCCAATAGGTATTCAATGTCATGAAGACAGAGTATTGGGAATGCACCGGTCTGCCGCACTCGTGCTTGTGGCCGGAATATGGTGCGCCTTCTGGAACACTGGCCAGGCTTCCCTGGCCCGTCCCGAACCAGATGGATGCCTGTATACCTGATTCGTCGGCGCAAGACAACATCCTTGGAACGGGTCTTGCACACTCCGTCCACTCCCATGCCGCAGATCCCGCAGCACTTATACGGTAATACAAGGACAAAGTATTAACTACGGGGCTCTCTCCAGGGCATTCCCATTTCTGCGGAATACGGAGTAAGTGTGGACCCGGGCGTTCCTTCCCAGCCCTGACCGCAAACTGGACGGAATCCAACTCCATGGGATTACTACCTTGGCGCGTCGGCGGGGAATCTCTATTCCGTAAAAAGATAATTTCGCCGGCGTTGTGCTAATTAGCATTGACAGCCTTCCCTCCACAGACGGCGATATGCCGACGCCATGTAGTCGCCTGCGAGGCTCCACTTGTACTCGTCCGTCATAGATGCTCGTCCGGGCGTTACGTCAATGACGGCCGCCAGGGGTTGGAGGCGATAGCAATTGGTCGCCGGCCGGGGTCCCTCCGCGAATATCACCCGCGTTTTTTTTCTCCGGTTAGTACCAATGCGGACATTTATGATCCTCGGCGATGCCATCGTACATCCCATATGAATCACCCGCATAATATTTTCACATGGCGGAATGCCATGCAACCTAATGAAACGGCCTACAAGTATGATTTCGTCTCAATCCATACTGACACTCATCCAAGTACGACATAGAGCATCCCGGACAAATTCGGAAGGTCTAGTCCATTACCCCAGCCCCGAGGCAGACCGGGATGTTCGGAAGCGGCGACCGCCGGCCGTCGAATGGAGGGCCGCCCGTTCTTTCCCATTTTGGACAAAGAGCTCACCGACCCATGGGGCAAAACTCCAATGCGCGGAAGGTACGTCGGAGTATCGTACCCGATGGAGCTATAGGTATACTAGTAATAACATGGAGCACGCACCCGAGAAAATTCGGATACGCAGAACCATGAAAAGAGAGATGTGGGGACCTCAAGCTATGAGCACGAGTAATACTTGCATGATGTTATTCGTGGCACTAAATGGTATTGCCGACCGCAAGGCGCAGTCGGCGGAAATTTGACCTGTTAGGTTAACGGACTTGGTGATCGATCTCCATCATGGCCACATCTCCGAGACACACCCATGGCTCCTGCCCGCGTTTAGCTCGGAATATTTTTTGCTGTACATGGTGATTGCGAACCAAACTCATTGATTCTTCCGCGGGCGGCAGTAAGGTTTCCTTCGGATAAAATCTCGGGCACATGCATTCTCTAATATTACCTCGGAAGGCGTATCTGCTGTGAGGGACGACGCCAGACTACACAGGACGACATGGTCATAGCCAAATCTGGTCCGCGGCATATGCCCTGTGTGTCCATTTCCCGCTAGTTGAGTTTACAAGTGGGATACAAGTGAGGCAACTACGGAGTCGCAAGTATGGAGTCGCCCTTGCCCTAACTTGTCTAGCGGCCAGCCTAGTATGATTACTCCGCAAGTTACTACGAGCGGCGATATGAGTAAGAATATATCAGTACGATAAGAGTACTACCTCGTGGTAGTATGATGTTGCAGAACTCGTATGAGACGGCCCACAACTCATCATACCACCGACATCATTGGCCAGATGGTCTCTGAAAGATTCACGCCCACAATCCGCCGAACTCGCGTCACCATCATGGCATCGCTGTTTTTGAGAGCTCTCTTGCATTCCTTCGACCCTGTGCACGCGCTATGATAAACCGCTCATCCCTCTTTCTGTTAGCAATCTGTTAAACGCTCGCCACCTTGATCGTTCACTTCCAATTGACTTCGCCACCTACGTAGTACGTCGTACGCTGTACGCTCTGCGGCATACGTACTCGTAGAGGTTGCTCTCGGATTATCCTCGTGCAGCTTCCCTGGACTGCACTGCACCCGCTGTGGGTCAATGCTTGACAAGCCGTTCCTCGTCGCCTTATAGCAATCTCCCGTTGCTTATCCCAACACCTCCGACCGGCGCGTCTGCCAGGGCCCCCTCGTCGGAAACTCGGCCAGCGATTCCCCATCCTTCAGAGAGGACGAGTACGTACCATTACGAGCAGAGTCGGGCTTGCGATCGGTTACACAGATCTCTCAGCTACCCCCCGGGGCCCCGCTGGCATCACTGCCGCTACGACGATACCCCGGGTCAGTATCAAACACTCAAGTGTCCCAGAACAAGGTAGTCTCGACCCGAGTGATGAAGTCGGGTGCATCGCCATACCCCGGGCCGCCTATTGCATATCCTCAGCAACCTTGACCATGCGCTCTCCGGCCCGTCCACCCCAGCGACCGCTCGCCAGTGAGTGTTCGATTGCCCAGTCACTTGAGCGTGAGGGGTCAACAGTGTCACGTCCAGAGGCCGTGGAGATGACCGAGTTGCAACCTCGCAGACGGAGTGCAGGTACAACAAGTACCACTCCCACTACTTCCTGCCACGATGGTGACGTCGGGACGAGCACAGATTCCGCCGAAAGTGACCACACCCACCAATCATCTCGAAGCAAGTCCGCCCTCAGGGCCTTTTGGTCTAGTCAAGTTAACATCGTGGTTCAGCCTGAAGCTAGCCGAGACCATTTGGGTACGTCACGCTGCCAACTCCCTTTGCCCGTGGCCCCCGTGACCAGGCACGGATCCAACGTGCCTCACATTAGACCCGGAACCCCTGTCCGGTTTCCCTAAGATCACACACGCCCAATGGCGTTCACCACGAGCCACACCCGATCACCCTGGGCAGGTGCGTTGAGCGCAAAGCCCGCAAGACGAACTCGCAAGGACGACGTCGCACCCGGATACCGGTGGACGGCTTGATGTTGCGTCGATGCTGCTGCACACCCCGCAGCGGAACTGGCCGCACGTTAGCCATCCGTGTGAATGCGCGTGGCAGCGAGGCCCCGGTACCCCTCTTGTATCACTCGCTTACGGTATCTTCATGTCCGTGAAAGCTCAAGGACTGGAGGAGCTTGGACCACAGGGGGACTAACATTTGGGTCTGAGTCTTGCTATGCCCGGCCAGTAGCCATGCCACCCCCAATTCTCTTTTCCCTAGAATTCCACATTCTGTTAATAAGTTAGCGGCTTATTATAACCTAGAATCCTGAACTGCACCCTAATATTCAACCTTCATTCCCCTTCACAAGAGCAGCGATAATATAGCTTGACATGCAGCTGGGGACTTCGCTCGCTGTATCCGGCTTCTTCCTTCGAGGTTGGGCGGAGAGCTAACTAGTTTTGGGGCAGCCATTGAGCGAACATTCCTAGGGTACTTTAGGACGTCAGCCGTCTTTGCCGTCATGGGCACGATGATATCCCAGCTTTTCGTTCTCGGCGAGCAGCAAAGTGGGTTCGGATATCGAGAGATTGGGCGGCCTATGGCCACAGCATGCCTCTGCTTTTCAATCGGCACTGTATTATTGGGGATACATCGTGTGTGGAGGCATCAAAATGCCGTAGTATCTGGTAAAGCTCTGTCCGGCGGCTTCGAGCTAGCTATACTTGCCTTCGGAACGATTACGGTACGTCCGCCATTCCGCCCCGAGTATCCTCTACAGACATCCGTACCTCGTGAATGACCATGACGAAGCTGACTCTCGCGCTTGCTTTGAAATCTTGAAACAGCTCGCGACAGTCTTCTTAGGTCTGCTGATAAGTGTGAGTGTCATTAAAGGGGAAAAGTCATAGGCTGGGCGCCCTTCCGCTGGTGTCCCCTCCCGTAATGTGGCAATACGTGCCTGGAGCCCCCTTGTACCTCAAGCTGTTCTCAAGACAGATGTTCCCATCCAATTAAGCTCGCCTACTTACGCTCCCTCGTGTACGGTGGTATTATACTACGAAGTATCGGAGATCCCCCGGGGTGGGCGAGCGGATTTTCAGGCAGCCATGCCTGGTCCATGTGTCCGACATCAAGCGCCAGACGCACCTTGGCCGACGATTGGAGGAACAAGTGAAGAGTGGCATCTATCCGCGGCAGCGGGTGGCTTGATGCATTGACGGGAGATGGTCCTTTTTGTGCCGCAGGAGGGTCACTCAGTAATACGGTTCGTTGGCTAAGAGGTCCCTTGACGCATACTTGTATACAAAGAGATGACGGGGCTCTCTCTGCTGCAAGTCATGGAAACACCCTTACATGCCGTTCCGTCCGTTGCTGGTGCAGTCTTCCGGCCCAGCGGAAGTGTCGCCCAACGGTATAATGGCAATGGTCCTTGGTACCTCCGCAGAGATGGAGGCTGCACCAATCAATATCCTCGGGAAGGGTCGGCCGATAGGCGGACTACGTCTCTCCCGTCACCGTCTTACGTGCCTGGAGATATAAGGTTGGTATCCGGGATCAGCATGGGCAATATACGCGAGCCACCCTGGCCGCGTTTGAGATCTGCGGGTCCGATTTGTTGCCACGGGGCGCTCGCGTGCTGCCGTTAATATGGGTCCGGGGAGTAGCGGGGCGGCCAGGGCAAGCTATGGGGAGAAGGCCCGGAGCATCGAACGGCAAGTGGTGGGAACAAGGGATAGGCTTGCCAGAGATCGGCCGGATCCGAGCCGGTACTGACGCATCACGGGCCGTGGATCGAGATCCACGAAGATCATTCGGTAGGGAGTACGATGCAAGAAATAGCTTGCGTCGTCACTTCTCCCGAAGTTAGAAAAGGGAAGGGGGGGACGGGTCGCTTCTTGGATGATCCACGTCTTCCCTCTCAATATATGTGGCACAAGGGTATATAATATCCAACTCAACTCATCCCCCGCTTAAATGGTCCCATGTTGTTTCCGCGATTTTGCTGATCCTAATTTACGCTGGGAGTAATCTGCCAGGTGGCGACTTTCCCTGAACCGAGACACGGCTTCTAGCGAGGGGGGTCGATTAAGGCTGTAAGTGATAAAGTAGATTGTTGCCGCTTTACTTTTCCATGAGGGCCGGTGGAAGCGGCCAGGAGCTTACAAGACCTGGCGACGGGGGAATACTCTGTTTGTTTCTCACGCCTCTCTGAGGGAATGGGAAGGCTTTGTTTCTGGCGCAGGGGAATTGTCCGGTTGAGGTTGAACGTGGTGGTAAGGCCGCTGAGGAAGGGGCCCAGGGAGATCTTCTTCTGCTTCACATCCAGGCCCCCGGGCGGGGAGGAGAAGAGGGAGAGCATCCACCCGGGGATTTGGTTATGTGCTTTTCTCGGGGAAAGGGATTATCACGACGGAGGGGACCCCGAGGAGGCGAATCCCTCTAACCGTTTAGACGGACGACAATGAGATATATACGGAGATGATTTACATTCTCAGGTGTGGTATGGATGGGATGGAATGTCTGTTGTCATTCCGCATTAGCCACCCCAACGACGCCAGAGGTGCAGAGGGGGAACTGGGGGAAGCGACGGCTCCGGACGCTTCTGTCGTCCTGTCTCGCTACCTACCCTTCCTCTGATTGCGATTTTAGGTACGGGATGGGCATGTGGCGGACATGTGGTTGGGGCCTCTACCTTGGTGTCGTGGACAATGGGGTAAGCCACCAACCTGGGGTGATGGGTACGGAATATCAGGTTGGCAATTCACACTTATCGTCGGACGAAGACTGCGCGGTTCGCCTCGTCGTCCTTTTGGATGCAGTGGTGCCGACCCTGCGATGGTGATGACAAGAGGTACTCGAAAGAGGAGGGGGATTTCTCGGGAGACACAGTAGAGCTCCCACGCTAGGTAGGGGAGCTTCGTGTGAAGACTAGATGGCTAGTGCCCGAGCAGGTACGGTGTCTCGGACCCGCGCCTTAGAGGGACGCCTAAGACACACCGGCGCTTATACGCATTGGGAGAGTTGCGAGGGCCCAAGCCTTTTGATACGAGGATGGAAGGGGCCATGATATGACCAGCTTGGACAAGAGTAACCAAACACAAGTATGAAGTGGAAAGGCGTGGTGTAGCTGAGGTACGTTAGAAAAATGTTCATCGCAATTCAACTCAATTATTATAGCCGATCCCACCACCCCGTTCGTAAATGCCTGCTGCCGACACTAGCCACTTGTCGGCACTCGACGGACGCGCCTGGGATCTACCGGGTGGGCTGATTAGTCGTTACGCGTATCCGGGCTCCGGACGCGGTGTCGGCGTTGTACTCCGGCCTGGCTAGCAGCTGGAGGCAGGGGGGATCACGCCATACGAGGATTCGTCCCCGGGCGGGGCTCGCTGGTCCACTTGCGTTGTTGGATTAGATATCCAGGGGAAAAGGAAAGGGATGCTTCTCACTTATGCGATCAGGACAGTAGAAAAAAGAAAGGGGGGGAAAGGAGTCATGAAATGAATGTAATACAAGTACGTACAAGTATCCATCGACCGTCCGGTGGCGTTGTTCGCCCGGAGGTTCGCAAACATGTTGAAAGCCGGGCTTGGGACAGATGGAGATGGAAAGCCAGACCCAGACGCACTGTACAAGCAAGTAATATCAATATGGACTTCTCCAGATGCAGCGACGATGCTGCCCAGTGCGGATCGAGACCGTCCTTGTGAAACGAGCGGCGGGACTCCGGATGACATCAACCTCACCGGACAAGAAAAAAAAGAAGAAAAGCCTTTTCTGTTAGGGGGGCTTTTCCTCTCGCTTATCGGGGAAGTGAAAATTGTTTGTTCTAATTCCAGATGTCAATTCATTCCAGAGGACAAATTCAATTCCAGTGGGGGATGGATGCAAGCTCCCGCCGTGGCGCCTGCGAAACAATTGCTAGCTTGAAAAAAAAAGTAAAACAAGTCTCCGTTGACGTAATTAATCATCCATTGCTCATCGCCGTTGCATCGCCGATTTGTTCGCCTCCGCAAGTCCAGCGGCCATACTTGACAGTTTCCTTCCTCTCCCATCCACTTTGTTCGACCGAGAGTACATGTAGGTAGCGACATTATCATAACCCCCGCGACCTACCTATCTCCCGACGACCGTTTGACTGCGACCGATACCGAGGCCGAATACCGATACCAAACCGTCATCGACGCCAAGTCAAGAAACGGAGCGAACCGGACTATAACATAACCCCAAACCCGCGCCATCGCGACGCGCCCCGGGCGAGTGGCCACGACCAGCTCGTCGCCATGGCATGGTCCAAATCTTCGCGGATCATCACCATGGTGGTGATCTGCACCGTCTTTTTCTTCGTCGAGCTCATATCCGGGTACCTCATCCACTCGCTGGCGCTCCTGGCTGATGCCTTCCACATGGTGCGTCCCCGTTGCTTGGTGCTTTCTAGCGAGAGGGGCAGGAAGGATACTAACTATCGCGGTTGTTGCCTAGCTTAACGACATCATATCGCTCCTCGTCGGGCTCTGGGCTGTCTCTGTCGCGAGGAGAGCGACGACCGACAAGTTCTCGTACGGCGTATGTCTGACCCCTCCCGTCTCCTTCGGCCGCCGGCGGCAAAGCCATTCCCGGTGGCTGATGTTGGTGATACACGTTCTGACCCTTGGCTCCTCTAGTGGCTACGCGCGGAGATTCTGGGAGCCTTCTTCAACGCCACCTTCCTGATCGCCCTCTGCGTCTCCATCGTCCTCGAGGCCGTCACGCGATTCTTCGACCCCCCCGAGATCGAGAACCCCAAGGTCATGCTCATCGTCGGCTGCTTTGGCCTCGCGTCCAATCTAGTTGGATTTGTGATTCTCGGAGGCCACGGCCACGGCCATGACCACGGTCACGACGAGGGCGACAACCACGCGCATGGGCACGGCCACCACCACGACCACGACCACGGGATCGAGGCCGGGAACGAACACCGCCTTGCAGAGGAGGGTCGGGGATCGGTCGCCCGCACGAATGCCGACGTGGCGGACGAGAGGGGGGATCCCATGGACGTGCTGCCGCATGTCGCCGTCGCGAGGGCGTCATCCGTCCCTCCGCGAACCCCAGCACAGCAAGGTACTGAGGAGGACGACGGTCCCGACGCCCGGGATGCCGAAGCCAGGCATTCGAGTACGGCTGCCAGGGGGCGGTCTCGCCGCAGGACTACCGGTCCGGCCCACCACGGCCGCCTAGCCAGCATCGAGGACATCAGCATCTACCCCTCGAGCTTCCGACAGGAGATCATCGACGCGTCCCGGTCTAATACGTCGTTCGGACAGCCGGTCCGGTCTTCCTCGTCCTCTAGTGAGAGCGGGCCCGACGAGCGCACCGCGCTGCTCGGCAACGCCGGTACGACCTCAAAGGCACAGTATAGGACTTCGTCACCGGTGCGCCGCCCCCGAAGGGATTCAGAGGCTCTCCACACGGACCACCATCACAACAAGCCCAAGAGCAAGGGCAAGGGAGGCGGCCACGGCCACAGCCACGGCGATATGGGCATGAACGCCATGGTCCTCCACGTCCTCGGCGACGCGCTCGGAAACGTCGGCGTCATCATCACGGCACTCGTGATCTGGCTTACGGAGTGGCGGTATAAGCTCTACACCGACCCGATCGTCTCCCTCTTCATCACCGTGATCATCCTCCGCTCGGCGCTCCCGCTCACCTCGGCGACGGCCAGGGTCCTCCTCCAGGCCACGCCGGAGCACATCGACATCAACGAGCTCCGCCAGGACATCCAGACGCTCCCGGGCGTGCTGAGCTGCCACCACATCCACGTGTGGCAGCTGTCGGATACCAAGATCGTGGCGTCGATGCACATGCAGGTGTCGTTCCCCATCTCGGAGGAGGGCGGCGAGAAGTACATGGAGCTCGCGAAGCGCGCGAGGAAGTGCCTCCACGCGTACGGTATCCACAGCGCGACCATCCAGCCCGAGTTCTGCCCGGATAAGAGCCAGCACGTGGAGTTCGTGCCCACCAGGCGAGGGCCGCCGTCCGTGGACGGGCCGGGGGACCAGCCGGCAGCGGCCCCTGGGACGGAGGATGGTAGAGTCCCGATGTGCCTGTTGGAGTGCGTGGAGGATTGCGACGAGGAGGGGTGCTGCAGCGTGCTGAGCTCGTCCTCGCATACCCAGGGGCACCCCCACGGGGATGGCCATGAGCACAATCACAGTCATTAGTGGTACTCGGGGCGGTTTTGGTCGGGTAGCCCCCATACATATCTTCCCCCTTGGGCAGTAATTCCCGTACACCAGCAGGATATGCCCGGCGAGGGATCTGCGGGTACCCCCCGTTCATAGCAAGGCTGTGAGACTTATATACGGGGTCTTCGGCATCAGCATTGGACCCAATGGTTTACGGCACATACCACTCTCATTGATTCTTGTTTCATTTCTTTTTTCTTTGTTTCTTCCTCTTTTGTCCCCGGCCTCTTTTACGGTCTCTAATTTCCCCTCTCGCACTTGTACACATTCTTGGTCTCTAGGGTAGATGGCGTTTACAGGGCCGGACCAGCAGCGGCACGGACTCTTCTGTTTGTTTTCCTCTCTTTGTCTCTGGCATATTATTTGCATTCTCGCGTCGTTTGGTTTGGGGCTATGGTCTGGAAGCCGGGACTAGAGTTGAGCATAGGGGTCAGTGGTTGTGGTTGGTTGGGGGGAAAAGGGTATTGATTCGTTCATATCATAGTTGGCGCACAGTCGCTAGACATAGATGATTGGCGGAATGGACGTTTAGATGTTTCCAGATTTGATGGGATGCGATACGTGATCAGTGAGGTTGTATCGTGAGTGAGTTAGCAACGCTGGAGGTGCTATGGAGAACGAGAAAGGGTAAGAAAGAAGGAAAGAGGCCCGCCTCTCAATTGAGACCGAGGCTGTGGGATGATGTGTTTGACAAGTGTTTCCTATGCCGCTCACCCCCTACTTCCCCCTCCGTCACGCTACGCTCCGGGAGGAAAAGGCCTCCCCCCTCCCTACTTCCCGTCTCGGGGTCGACGGGCTCCTTCGTCTCCTCCGCTTGCACGAACTTCTGCTTCGTGACATGCTGCTGCTGCAGGCTATACTCCCACATAGTGAAGCTCAATAGCATAGCCACCCCCGCGAAGATGGCAAGCATGTTCCACACGACCCTCAGCCCGTCGTTATACGCATCAATCAGGGCGTCCCTCGACGGGCCGGCCGCCATGCCCTGTACTACCTCGACGACGACGGTCGCGTCGCGGCTCAGCCGGTCCGCGCTCCCCGCGAACTCGGGGACCCCTTCCAGGCTGGAACGGAAGCTGTTCTGGAACAGCACGCCCGAGACGGCGACGCCGATGCTCTGGCCGAAGGTGCGGAGGAAGTAGGAGAAGGCGGCGGCGTTGCCGTTGAGGAGGGGCGGGGAGGCGGCCTGGACGGCGAGGCCGTTGGCGGGGAAGACCATGCCGCAGCCGAGGCCGATGGGGAGGTTGAGGAAGACCCACTGCGGGACCGATGTCTCGCGGTCCATGAGGTAGAGTATGCCGCCGCCGAGGGCGGCGATGGCCCAGCCGGACCAGAGGGCCCAGCGGTAGTGGCCCGTCCAGGTGGCGGCGACGCCCACGACTACGGCGGCGGGCGCGACGGTCAGGGTCTCGGGGAGCCCGGCTACGGCGGAGATTATGGGGGTGTAGAGCTTGACTCCTTGGTAGTAGAGGCCTGGTTTGGGGGGGGGGGGGAGTGTTAGTTGTGGGTATGTCTGTTTAGGGAAGAAGCTTGGGGTGTGGGAGAAAGGGGGAAGAAACTTGGGGCGTGGGAGAAAGGGGGAGCGAAAAGGGGAAAGGGGAAAAGGGGAAAAGGGAGGAAAAGGACGGAGAGACATACTCAAGATGTAAATAATGGTCCAGAGGATGGCGCCGTGGAGAATGGTCTGAAGGAAGGACGACATGATGGTCCAGTTGCTAAAGATCCCACAGTCGATGAGCGGCTCCACTCCGAACCTCTCCGCGAACATGACCTCCCAGAACCCGCAGGCGGCCATGAGCCCCGCGCCGACGATCATGGACACGAGAGTCTGCCACGAGTCCCAGTCGTAGCTGATCCCGCCGCTCGACACGCCAAACAGGAAGCTCGTGGAGCCCGCGACGAACAGGAGCCCCCCCACGACGTCGAACCTCGCCAGCTTCCCCCACGCGCCGCCGGGGATCCTCTGGAGCTTGAGGAAGAAGAAGACCATGGCGTCCGCTACGGCGATGATGGGGAGGTTCATCCAGAAGATCCAGCGCCAGGAGACGTCCTGGGCGAAGCCGGCGCCGATGAGCGGGCCGGTCACGGTGCCGACGGCCCAGATGGCGGCCATGACGGAGATGTACTTGCCGCGCTCCGAGAGGGGGATGAGGTCCGTCACTAGGATGCCGGTCAGTGCGATGATGCCGCCGCCGCCACCGCCCTGGATCACTCGGCCTATGATGACGACGTTGAAGGACTTGGCGATGGCCGCGACGACGGAGCCGACGGCGAATAGGAGGGATGTCGCGTAGATGAGCTGCGGTTTTCATTTCGTGTAAGTCTTAAGGTCTGTTTTGCAGAACGGTGAAAGAAAGGGTATGATCAGTGGGAGAGGAGAGGAGGATAAAAAAAAGGGGGGAGGGGAGGCCCACGTTGCAGCGGCCAAAGGTGAAGCTCAGAGAGATTACGACGGGCTGGAACACGGCACTTGCGAGCAGGAAGCCGGTGCCGGACCAGAAGGCCTGTAGGGCTGTGCCGCCAAGGTCCGCGCTCATTATTGGGAGCGCCACGGAGAGGGTGGTGGCGTCGAGGGAGACGGCGAGGCAGAGCATCATGAGGGAGGTGAAGGCGAGCTTGAAGTCCCTGGAGGCCTTGAAGGGCGGGAGAGGATCGTCGGGGGCGTCGACGACGTTAGTGTTGGCGTTCTCGTAGGGCAAGGGAGCCATGCTGTTGGGGTTGCCATAAGGCGCAGTGGGAGTACTTGTGTGGGAGCAGGAAGAGGGCATAGAGACCCCCGTAATGGGGTCGTCGTCGTGAAGCGTAGAGGGTCCCGAGATGGAGCTGTTCCTAGCCGTAGGATAGCCTGGGTTGAGACTTTTGCAGAACATGGAGGCACTCGAGCCGGGGTTGGCGTGTGCCGTTGTGATCCTGTTCGGGTCCTGGTGTTCTGAGGAAGCCATCTCGGCGTGAAACGGTGATCTGGGAGGTGAGGCTGTTTGTGTGGCCAGAGCAGGGACGAAAAGTACCAGTTTTCCGCCAGGGACGGGGTTTTATACTGGAAGAACCGCAAGTGAAAGACATATTCGTGCCGAGGAACCCGCAGCGTAATCTATCGCCATGGTAGGGACAGCCTTTTGCGGCAGGGACTGAGGCTTCTGACATGGGTACAATACATGAGAGCAGTGCAATGTAGCTACAAGTATGAGTACGACAGTGTAAGTCTGTATCCGACGATCGTTGGAGGAGCGACAGCCCGGGCCAAACGGTTGGATCGTCTCTCCTGAGCTTACCCCGTTCCCGGCCGGGCGGGCCCACTAACCAAGACATGAGCTCGGAGGGATTGCGTGGTTGCGGGAAAGGGGGGGAGGATCAACGCCTCCCCAATCCCCAGACCTTCTTCCACACACTTGCACAAGGAAGGCCTGGCCGGATCATCTATAAAGAAGAAGAAAAGCAACCAGTTAACCGCCTTAAACCCAGCTGTGACGAGTAGGCCTATTGCCTACACAGGGTGGGACTAATACAAGTCGTCCTGGATATGCACTAGTCCCTGATATCCCTACCAAAGATCTGGCGCTGATACATGTCGTAGGACTAGCCCATGCTACTCCTCGCGGCACGAGCTGAATCTCCGATGTCGATGACATCACACCACGGACCCTTAAACAGTACGAGCACAGGAACAGGGCTACTACTGTTTCGCGGTAGTTTGGGGGTCCCCGAATGTCGGTAAGGTGGGCGTATACCCCCACTTGTACCGCCTGTCCCACTTGTCTCACCTGTCCCACCTGTCCCACCATGTCTTAATAACGTCTTCTGTTTTCCTTGAAGGATTGACGTTTCACGAGTCAGGACTGCAGAGATGGAAGAACTCGTGACGCTTACACTTACACTAACTCGTGCTTATAAGGTGTCTCATACACATGTCGAACTTGTCCCAAAAGGGCATGACCAGACACACTCCCTAGACCCAACTGAGAAGGGACAAGCAGGATTGCTGCTTGAAGGGAGTGGTGCGGTCCGCCTCTGGTCGTTGATCGGCCGTAGCACTTTAAATCCCGAAAGCCCCCCGGACCCGTATTTCGGACTTGTTCTCCCTTATCAGCTCCTGCGAGTAAGGTGCAATGGAGATCATATCCGCAAGCTGTCCTTGTCTTGGCCGGCCGGCCGTATAAACTTCGTCATGGGGGAATGTGACCAGACCCGACCCAATGAGGCATGAGTATATCACCGGACCACGGTACCTCCATCAACGAGTGAGCACCACGAGCTTAGGAGGAAAGGCATGATTGCTGTCGGAGGACACATTGGTGAAATATATATATATATTCGTACTCACCCTTTTTGGGACATTGAAACGTTGGAGCGGGCCAAGACTGTGATCGGCCAGGCGCTAACTAACTTCTCGGTGAAGATAAGCCACACAGACGGGACGAGTTTTTATCACATCGAGATCTCATTATATTAGGAGTATTTTCTAGGTTTTTGCAATAACTGTAGCTGGTCACTCGGTTGCAGGAAGCTCGCGGGGAAGTCCACTTGTACAAAAATACACTTCCTGGCCCGTATTGTCGTCTATAAATAGCAAGGAGGACAAAGATAAACAGGACTAGCCTCACTATTTTTGTTCACAGGACGATCCCAAACACAACATTTCCCGTACGCGATGTAACCTCGACGACGACATGGACAAAACTCCTCGGGTCAGATAGCCTCCGCCGTCCGCCCCACGTCAGTTAAATCTGAGCTAAGGCTATGGATTCAGCGGCCTGTACTTACTCGGTGTCAGAACACCATATAGCATGTTGAGGGTCGGGATCGAGAGCTATGTAGCGCTGTGGCGCGCGGGAAGAGCACCAGCAGATCAGGGCAGGGTGTGATCTTCTTCTCTCCCTCCAAAAGTCAGGACGAGAGAGACGGCGATAATTGCTTTCTCTCTATGCTCCGCACAAGTCCACACCCGCGCCTCTCGGCAACTTTCCCCCTCGTCCGACTTCCACGGTGTTTATATCTGTCCCGTGCCAGACGACCGACCCCAGTTCAAGAACATCTCGGCTTGTATTTTGCACGCCTACAGAAGCTCTTCAAACGGCCCCAGCCTCACATACTCAAGAGAAGAGGCGACGGGGGTCTGTCTCCCCCAGGTCATATCTCAGCTTTGTTTTCGTCCTCGTATGAAAACATGGACATGACGACGTTGCAACAGCGGCGCCATCCCAGCATATGCTCAGTATTCAACACCCAGATCCACTACAAACAAAAAAATCCAAACAAGGGGGTATCCGGTCCAAGATTTGCCAACCTCCCGATACTCCAACGCCTCACGCCCCCCTCCTCATCCGTCTGTCTCTCTCACCGCCCTCGCCCCCTGCCCCTGCCCCGACTCGGGACCCCGATCCTCTCCTCACGAGTCTTAGCCTGTCCCTGTCCCCGTCCCTGCCCCTGCCCCCCGAGGTCGGCCATCTCGGCGTCGGCCTCCCGCTCCTGCGCCTTCCTCCGCTCCGCCTCCCTGGCCTTGTTGTCCTCGTACGCGGCGATGTCCTCTGCCGTGATGGAGAGCGTCGTGGGCTGTCGGCGGAGCATCCTGGCGCCGAATCTTTTTTGTTTTTCGTGATGTTCCCTACTTGTCGTGGATTGTGAGAGACGTGAGAGTTGCGGACAGCGCGTGTGAGTCCCGGCGAGATGAGATGAGATGAGATTTGTTTTTGCGGTGGTGTTTCCGTCTCGCACCTGCCGAGCTGACTTGTGTTTTCCGCAGTAGCGCCTCGTGCTACTTCGAGGGCGGATATAGTCTAATAATGCCGCCACTCAAATTCAATACGGGTATATTGGGTGAGGTCCAAGGTGAGCGAACAGGACTCGGTGTGTGTGAGTGTGTGTGTGTGAGTGTGTGTGTGTGTGTGAGTGTATGTTGTGAGTGAGACTGGGTAGGCAGTCGTGCTTTCCACTTCTGGGGGATAGCCCGATGTCGCCCCGCAATCCCATCCACACTGTGTCTCTCGCCTTGATTTCAAAAAGCAAATACTTTCAGCCCCACCGCCGACCACCACCGTTCGCTACCAACAAAATTAGTTTTGGAGCGACTTACACACGCCATGTGGAGCAATCTTTGCTGTATAATCCAACCTTCAACCTGAGCGCATGGTGAGAGAGAGAGAGAGAGAGAGAGAGAGAGAGAGACTACCAACGTACGCGCATGAGTACTGCTGAGCGCAGTGGTCGTCCTAGTCGGGTACCTCTACTACTTACACACATCTCTACTAAC
>ONZQ02000006.1:182280-245347 GCA_900312665.1 Cephalotrichum gorgonifer | reverse complement strand
AGAGAGAGAGAGAGAGAGAGAGAGAGAGAGAGAGAGAGAGAGAGACTACCCAAAGTACGCGGCATGAGTACTGCTGAGCGCATGGTCGTCCCTATTCGGGGACCTCATAACTTTCACACATCTCTCTAACAATGAGTTCCCTCTCGAAACGGTTCTATATTATTACCCTGATATACCTGGAAAACAAAACCCATCTCCAAACGCCATGCTAACAAGATAAAGGAAAGCCGGTGAGACGAGAGTGAAAACAGAGGTATAAACAAGCCCAAAGAAAACAACACATGCGCACGCACATCCTGACCTCCCCAAGAGTCTCCTTACCCGGTGTTCTCGCATCAAAGAGTATGTGCGAAGTGAACTCACACCTCCACGGCGTACACGTTGTCCGCCTCCCACCTCAGGAAGTCCCCGAGGTCGTTCCCGAGGTTACACCCCATGGGCACCACGTCCTCGCCTCTTGACCACGCGTCCCCGATCCCGCTGCCCCCCCTCCTGATCTCCACCATCTCCCTCGCCCCCTCCTCCGGCGTCCCCCCCTTTCCGCCGCCGGCCACCCTTCCCGTGACCACCCTCCCGTTCCCTACGCCCCTGACAGCCCCGAAGTCGATTGTGAGCATCGGACTCTTCGGTAGGCTGCTGCCCGCGCTAGAGCGGCTGTCCCTCCTCGGCGGCAGACCCATCGCCCACCGCCGTATCCCGCGCCCCAGGCTCCTCTTTAGGTCGCCGCCGCTGCCGCGCCCGTCGGTCCCACTCCATAAGCTTGGGGGGAACTCGGACTCGAGGGGTATGGGCAGGTCATCGTCTCCAGAGTAGCACGATGACGAGCACGAGGGGGGCGGGAACTCCTCCGTGGAGGGCGACGGTCCGACTGCCTCCTCCTCGTCTTCATATTCGTCTCCATATTCACACTCCTCTCCATCTTCATACTCATCTCCATATTCGCACTCACCTCCCTCCTCTTCATTATCACCACCCAAATTCCATTCCTCTCCCACCACTTCTTCCTTTGTCCCTGCTACATTCCCCTCCTCCTCCTCGCCCACCAGCGCCCCAACTCCCAACTCGAGATCCCCACACCACGCCTCCAACCCCACCACCTCCTCCTCCTCGGACCCCGAACCCGAGCAGAAGACGGGGCTGTCGCAGAAGAAGTCCCCCGCTCCCAGTATCGCCATCTGAAACGCCGTCCAGTCCAGCGTGTCGTCCACGTCGATGACGGGGCCGAGGTCCGACTTGGCGATCCGCACCGGGCCGTGCCTGAAGCTCGGCATCGTGAGCGTGCATGGCGTCGACTGCAGGAACACAAAGTCCTCGTCCTCCGTCGCCTTCAGCGATATCGGGCTCAGGGTTGGATGCGGGTTTCCTGCCGGCGTGACGCGGACCTCGGGGATCGTAGGCATCGGCGCCCGGCATCCCTGGCGCGCGGGGTTCCTGGGAGGGACGGGGATAGAGGGGATGGCCGGCAGCGGCGTCGAGGGGGGAAGGCGGAGCGGCCTCTTGCGCAGCGACGCCTTGCGCATTGGCTTCCTGCTCACCGAGAAGTCCCGCTGGATAGCCCCGCCGAAGCCGCTCTCCTCCGCGGGAACGCCAGGCGTAGAAGTGGCGGCCGTCGAGGCGAGCATCGCTTCGATGGCGGACGACAAGTGGTCGAGGTAGAAGGGCTCCTGTGGCGTCTCGTCGCCGTCATTCTCCCTCCGTGGCCACTCCGCGGCCCTCAGCCCCTCCAGCCACCTCTCTTCCTCCTCCCTCTCCTTCCTCTCCTCCTCCAATAATCTCTCCGCCTCGCTCTCCCCCAGAGTCTCTTCCTTCTCCCCCTCCGCAGACTCCCGCCTCCTCCTGAACTCGTCGACCTGCTCGGGCGTGATGGTCTCCTCAGCCTCCATCCGCTTGAACAGCTGCCCAGTGAACAACTCCGTGACGTTCTCGGTAAAAGTCCACCGCGGGTGCTTCTCCCTCCTCGGCTCCAGCCCGTCGTCCTTGTTGCTCCTCCTCGTTCTCGCGGCCTTCTTCTTCTTCTCCGCGGCGAGTTTCCAGACGGGCGCGCTAGGTGCCTCCTCGTCGATCCAGCCCGATGTCAGGACCGTCACGGGCACGATATAGCTATCCTTCTTTGTATCTGTGGATATGGACGGTGGGGGAAGCGGCGACGAAGGGCGCCTCGGCCTGACGGCGCCTGTATCGGGCCTGGGCCCCGTTTCCGCAGCTGTGACGTCAGCCTCCTCGCCTGCCTTCGGTTCATGCGGTGGGAAGACACCGCTGTAAATAGGTGTACTGGGCCTCGACGCCTCCGCCGGTGACCATGGCCTCCGGGGAGTGATAGGCCTGCCCAGGCCCGGCGCCGGCGAGCACGCACGGCTGCCCACTGACGACCACACGGACTCCCCAGACATTCGCTCGAACGAGGAGCTCGGCATGCTATGCGACATCATGCTGCTCTCCGGTAGGATCGGGGCTGATATGTGGTAGCGGTCCCCCGGTGCCGCCGTCCCGTCTTTCATGGGAAGCTCGGCGGACCCCCGTCGGGCGGTGGTGTGCTTGAGATTCGGATGGAGCCAGTGCCGGTGGTGCTCGTGTGTGCTTGTATTTGTGTCGTGGTCGCCCCTTTGCCTCTGGGGTATAAGTTTGCGGATACTAAAGTCGGATTTCGCTGGCATCGTGCTAGTTTGTGATGTAAAGTTGCCCTTCTTTTTGTGTTCGTCGGGTTATATAAAGTCTGATTCGAACCAGGTCGGGGGAGAGGGGACTAGATGAGAGGAATGGGGGGGTGCATGGTCTATAAAAAGGGAGCCCGTGGGATTGAGACTGTGTAAGTCACGCGTGTAGTTCTCTTTGAGGCGGTGACAAAGCGATCGCGATGGCGTTGGGTGAAAGGTTCAAAAGGGCCGGCTCGGACTAGGATGGTAGGTAAAGACCGAGCACCTGAAGAAGGACAATGTTTTTTTTTGAACCGGAGGAGAGAAGGGGTATGTTCTCTTTTTTCTTCCCTGGATGAGAAGGGTTTTTGTCTGCCTTGGAGAAAAATAAGCAGAAAGGACAAAGTGGGTAAGACGGCGAAGTAGAGGAAGGAAGTGGCGAGGAATAGTTGGAAGGATGACGGAAAGGATGGATGGATAATATTGGTGTTATTGGAAATAGACCTCTCTTATTTTCTAAGCCGCATGACGAACGCACGAGACAGGGGAGAAGGAAGGCCTTGTCGCTCTAATCTTGTTAAACGAACCGACGAACCGATGGCAGGGCAGGGTGGCTAAGAAAAAAAGGGGGGGGGGGGGTTTCTAATATAAACGTATAACCCCCAACTCCGCTACGTACGTACTTGTATTACATATTCTACATGTACACATTATACGGGAAGGGAGGAGCCGAGGGATGCATCTGGGAAGAGTGGCGCCTCTCTTGTCCCTCGGGGAGGGAAGCGTGTTAGCCAGGGCGGTGCAGATGGCCCAACCCCAACCGACACCTGCAACCAACACACACTACAGGGTGCTGCACGGGGGGGGGGATACAACTACTTTACATTAACGTTCAGAGGGGAGGAGGGGATAACTAGGCAAGAGAGAAGAAAAAAGAAGGCTTATTACGCGGGTATGCAGGTCTGCACATGTAGGTTGTTTTGGGAGTGGCGTGGGAACCTAAGAACTTGGGAAGAAGGGTGGGTTGACCCACATTTTGCATCGCGGATCGGGCTTCCTTCGTCGCGATTGGGTGGTCTGAGCCCGGTTTTGGGGGGGGGGGGGGGGCGGTTTGCTACTATTTATGGCCCCCCCCCCTGTGCGTTTATCTGCATTGCATCCACCCCGGGCCGACCGGGGTTTTATTTTGGGTGGGGGACCTGGGGGGAGAAATAGAACTAACAAGATCTCATATTATCTGTTGCTCTTTTATTCTTTTCATTGGGTCCGAAAAGGAGCGACGAGTTGGAACTCCTCGTATTAGTGAGGTATTAGAGATCGGTCAGTTAGGCTGAGAGGTCTTTAAAACCGGCCGGTCTAGGTTCAGGAAAGATGGACGGGGTGAATCGTGGGGGTTTGCGGGTTCAACCTCGCCCAAGTTACGATTTACAAGGACTAGGACAGATGCGGAAGCGGATTGGCGTATTACTATGTTCGTTCGGTCGGCCAAAACGTTTAGGCCCCGGCCACGAGAAATGGAGGGGAAGTTCGAAGACTACATCTAGTCTCTCTAGCTAAGACAATCGGGGATCGTCCGGGCGGCGGGCAAACAATTAAAGACGCTGACAGCCCGGGTGTCTCCACAAATGTTGGCATGAGCATTAGCACAAGCAACTAGCTCCGGAGCTAGTGTATGGCAGCCGTGGCATGTGGCACGTTGCGGAATGGGGATCGCATCCTCTTGGTGTTTGCTGGGTGTACTTTTCTTGACATTTTACGCAGGTATATAACATACATATCCGTTGGGGCTTCCCTTAACGAGCCGAGGTTGGTCTCGAGTGCGTTCTCGATGGACCCCCAAAAACTTGGTGGCGCCCCGCCGAGAAGAGGGGATGGAAAGACTAGAGGAACCTCCCAACGCCCTCGAACGGGAAGTGAGGGAAACACCAACGACTAGTCTGGGACACGCGTTGGTGGGAATAGAAGAAGGGGTGGGGGTCACAACGAGGTAACACGGGAGGGAGGGTTGGAGGAGGCGAGTTGGGCGAGTTTGTATAGGTGGTCATACATACGCCGGTGCTACTATCTGTAGTGGAAACACAAAATGGAAAGAGGCCACGACACACGGCGGGAGGGAAAGCCGGGAAGACTCGGGCTCAGACCAGACCTACGAACCTCTGGGGGAAGTGGAGGTTTCTGCCCGTACCACCCACCCTGGCTGACGACAGGTTCTCGTGGGTTCCCGATGCCCGATTCCGAGGCATGAGGACCCTCCCGGCCCACTTCCAACAAGCGGAGGAGAGCCAACAGTCTAACTCTAGGTAGGTAGTACGAGGGAAGCTAGAAAACCAGGGAGAGGAAGAGGAAGAACCCGACTCCTCGTACTCCGATGTCCTTTCATTGGTCTGGCGGGAAAGGGGGGGATGACGTACCCTGGAGACAATTTTTCCAGGTCTGGGTTCCAGATCAGGTTCATTCCAAGACCAACGAGCGAGACTGTGTTTGTGGGTTGTGGTGTTGGTGCTCGTGTAAGTACGACTATGTTGGCGGTCAGTTGGTACATGTATGGTATGCGGGGGCCGCGTCGGGGGCCGCCACGGTAACGGACGGGCCGGTGCTTGGGACCACGCCGGGTTTGCTGGTATTACTGTATTAGTAGGCCCCCGCTGTTGGCTGGCTGTCTTGTTGGCTTGGACACCTGCACCGTTGCCACTGGCGGTTGGCCGCCAGGCCCTGTTACCTGTCGGCATGTATTACATATTCGTAAGGTGGTTGCATCCATGGAATGCTTGGAATCCACCCATGTTCTGGTTCATTGTTAGTCGGGCGGTGGTGGGAATCACCCATTCCTCCAAATCCTGTTTCTACTAATACTTCTCCTTCCATCATTTCCGTGTCGCATTAGGATTTCCACCAAGAACAGGGCCACGATCCTCGCACCGCCAAGGCACATTTCATTTCTCTCTCCACCCGCTGTTACTGTTGCGATGGGGGCGTAAAAGTACAAGTACTTACTGATATGTAGCGACCCAGCCTATGAGTATTGCGGTTGGGAACACGAAGGGATCTGCCTATTTAGTTAGCTATCCCAAAACCCGCCTGCTCGGCCTCTTTTTCTACTCGGGAGCCACCGAGGCAGCTGTCCATAACTATGTCGATATGTGTAAGCACTATATCTCAATAATAGACAATCTCCATAAAAGGATCCCGACGTTCCATCTACGCGCAGGCTTCGCCCCTATTACGATATCTTCACGATATCCCCATGATCACGGGAGGAGAAGGGGAAGGGGAGGTACGGCCGAGCGAGGACAACGGCCCCCATCAATCCTCCAGTGCTTCTTCTTCCACGCGTCTCCTCCGAAAGAAAGAAAAGAAAACACCTAAAAGAGAGAGAAAAAAAATCATTTCGCAGCCAACATCAGATAACTGGAGACAAAATAACACATCTGTTGTTATTGGCATTGATTGGCATTGGCACTGGCATTGGTATTGGTTGGTATTGGTTGGTGGTGGCTGTGCCATCGGCCGTAAGATCTCATCTCATCCCTCTGGACCTCTCACAGCCTCTCCCGCCCGCCCCCATATCTACCATGATTCACTCACACACTCTCTCCCCTTCCCACCCTCCATCATCGCGCTTCGGCGCTTGTTGGCCCACTCGCTTGTCCATCCAGCCCCCGATGCTCCTGCACCGCCCCGCCCTCGGCTCACCCTTTTTTGACGCCGAACCGTAACAGGTACGCTCGTACCTGCTGCCGTGAATATGCACACGCGCCGCCCCCCAGGCTCACGAATGTGCGCAAGATATGGTACGAGATACGACACCTCCCCCAACGGCCCCCATGCCACACCGGTTGGGCGTCCCATGCCATCCACGAGTGAATACGATGAAATAACTACCTTAATTCCTGTCGTGGGGAGGCGCGGGGGCTGTATTCCGCAGGCCAACCTATAAGCGAGTCCGCGCCTACGCAGGGAGAGATGGAGAGGGAGTTGGTTGACTGGCTGCGCCTCGGAATCCGGCTGGCAGGGATGACGATTGGGCGTTCTGGCAACAGAGTTCGCAACAGACTTGGGGAATCCGATCTCCCCCTTCCTTCAATCCTCTCGAGATGCCGATCTAGAGATTGGAAATATGAATATTTCGGGAAACATGTGTGTAAGACGGCCCGGCGCTTACGGCATCGATCCTTGATCCTTTGGCTTGCTGACAGGGGACGGACATACGAACCACGCCCCCCCTTCCTTTTTCTTTTCAATTCTTCCCTTGCTTAATGGGCCAGACGACACTCCTTTGCTGCCGCCGCCCAGGTCGGAGACAAAGGGCATCGGAATGAAAGGAAGAAGAAGAAGAACAGGCTTAACACTTGCTCGTTCAGCAGCCAAGGATCGCGATACGCACTCCTGCGTCATATTCGTGCTCGTAGACTCAACGCTTTATTACTATTAGATCAAACATCATTCCCAACCATCAAAAGCAAGTCCCTAAATACCATCGCAGGTTCATATCGGCGTGTATATTCGAGTCATAGGGCAAAGGCCGTGAATCCACCCTCCCAAGAGCAAGCCACGTAGCTCAGTCCCTCCCGTGTGCCGAGGGTCCCGGCCCCGCCCCGGCCCCGGACCACTCCTCGTTCATCTTCATACTCATCTCCAGCGCCCTCTTCAGCTCCTCCGCGTCCTCCTCATAGTCATCATCATTGTCCTCCTCCTCCACCACCTGCCTCTCCTTACCCTTCCCGTGTCCCTGCCCGTCCTTCGGAGTTGCCGCTCCCGAAGTCACCTCTCTCGCACCGACCGCGCCAGTAGCCGCTTCTCCCGCGTCCGCACCGGATGTCACCACCTCTTCCGAGTCAACCTCGGTACTTAGCCCCGCCCTCGCCCGCCTGTACTCCTCCTCCTTGCGGCTCTGTCTCAAAACATACTCCAGAACGATCTCCTCCTCCGTTTTCGCCGCTTTATCTCTGTCCTCCCGCTCCCTATTCATCCTCTCCGATGCCTCGATCGCCTTCCGCAGCTCCTCATCCTCGTCATCGTCCCCCTCCCTCGAGGGGGGCGGCGCCGCGGCCTTGCTCTCTTCAATAGCCCTCTCCAGATCCAAGTCGCGCTCGTCCGCCCGCCTTGGTGGCAGCGGGGGCGCGCTCTTGCTCTCCTCAATGGCTCTTCTCAGATCCTCATCGCGCTCCTCCTCCGCAAGCGTCACGTCCGTCCTAGAGCGCTCCAGCGCGCGGTGGAACTCCTCGTCGGCGTCAATCCCGGCACTGCCCCCACCCTCGCCCTCGCCGGCCGCCAGACTCACCACCTGGTGCGCCATGCTCTGCCTTATCGCCTGTTCGATGAGCTCCTGGTACTCCTCGTCCGTGATCTCTAGGTCCAGATCCTCCGCCGTCGAAGAAGACGAGGCCAGATGCCCCGCTGGCTGCGGAGAGGGAAGTGGCTGCCCGCTCCTTTGAAGATTCTGCACGCTCTCGCGTATCGCCCTCTCCACGTGCGCGTCCTCCTGAGCGTCGCCCCTCGAGGTCTCACGCACCGACGCCTGTATCGCCCTCTCGAACTCATCGTCTGCGTAGACCTCCGGCTGCCTCCACGGGTCGATCTTCACGTCGATGTGGCTCCTCTTCCACGAGTCCTTGCCTCGCAGCGCTCTCCTACCGCTGGGCTCGAACTGGGCCATCGAGTCGGGAGTTGACTGCGGCCTGTCGACGGCGAACAAGCTGCCGGCCCCGCCTGTCTGCTTGGCATCCTTGGCCTCCTTTAGCTTCAATGCGTGGAAGCCCTTCAGATCGAACCCGATCCTGCCCCATTGCGCAAGGACCTCGGCTATCTCCTCATACCTCGCATTACTGCGTTCTTCCTCGCCCATAACGACCCGGGAGGTAGAGATGTGATTCTCTACGCTCTTCGCAAAGTGGCTGCGCACCTCCATGTACGCACCTTGCATCGTGTATGCCGGGAGAGACCACATAGCTATGATATCATAGGTTAGTATTAGCGCTCATATCCTGCAACATCGGAAGGGGAAACAACGGGGAAAGGCAATGTATCGGGTGGTCGCTTACCAGCAGCGGGCTTCATGACCATCCCACCGATTCCCCTCCCGAATCCCTTCACTAACCCAATTCCGCCATCCTTCTGCGCTCCCTTAATCGGTTGGGTGACTAGCCCCGAGATTCCGTCGTAGAGACCGAATCCGAACTCCTTCCCCGCCACCCTCAGCCCGCTCGCCAGGCCCGTCACCTTCTCCTGCGGCCGCACCGTATCGTCATTGTACAGCCTCGGCACATTCCTGAAGCCCTTCGCCAGTCCGAGACAAAAGTTCATAGGTGACTTGACACCCGTGCTGACGACTTTCCGCACGCTCGACGATGCCCCACGGAAGTCTTCGACGTCGATTTTGTATGGGGTTTCGCTGTGAGAGGGGTTCCGGGAATGTGACGCAGCCCTGGAGTGTGTCCTAGAGCCAGACGGAGTGGGACTTTGGACTTCCGTGCTGGGTGGGCTGAGATCAGTTCCCCGGGTCGAAGTCCTGCTGGCCTCCTCGCTGGTTACCGTAACGGAGGGTGTTGGTGGCGCTTGCGGTTCATCCCCTGAGGGTAGCTCCACAAACCCTGTGACCACTGACTCCGCGAGCTTCGGTTGGTGGCCAGACGCCTCTCCGGGTAGCTCTGCAATTTCGGACTGGTCGACTGTGTCGAGATGTTCGACTGACCTCGGGGCCGTTGACCCCGATGTCGATGTCGCGAATGTTGTCCTAGAGAAGTTATTGGTATTTCTGCTAAGACTCGAAAGAATGTCGCTGAGCTTGCGCGAAGTCCCGGGCTGGCTATCGGATCCCGTTGACTCCTTGTCTTTGTCTTTCGATTCCTTCGGCTCTTTATTCTTGGATTCCTTCTTAGAGCTGCTGAACATGCCCCGAGGGAAATCGGCTATGGCTAGGGCGATGTCACTTAGATCCGTGACCAACGACGCCGTGGCTGCGGATATGGGATCCCACGGCTGGCCGTCGGTATTATAGTCTCTCGCGCGCCACCTGTAGAGCACAACGTTAGCCCATCCAGTGGATTGAACTAGGAAAACCAACAACTTACAGCTTCAAGTCCGAGTACGTGATAAGCCCCTGATTCACGAGTACCGCCGCAGCGAAGGAGCTCAGGCGAACCTGTGTCCGCCTCACCCTCCACACCGCCGCGCGAGACGGGGAGAGCGAGCATCGCAGCGACTGGACATCCAGATGGTCGTGGAAACTCTTGCCGCCCACGTCTGTGCCGCGCTCAGTCCTGATCTGCTGTCCGAGTGCCTGGGCCTTCTCCGCCATCTCGGGCTTCAAGGCCTGGGTTATTGCGTCGGCAAGCTTCTCGGCCGTCAATTCCTTGAACGGGATGGGAGTCGGGCCGGCCCCGGCTCTGTCTATCATGGCGCCCCAGAACGGCTGGTCTCCAAAGAAGGGGATGATTACAGTGGGCTTTCCGGCCCGAACCCCCGCCGCCATCGTCCCCGCCCCTCCGTGGTGCACGACGGCTGATACGTGCTGGAAGAGCCAGTCGTGCGGGCAATTCCCTATCATGAACACACCAGGCGGGAGGCCGACGTCCTCAGCGCCGAGGCCACCCCAGCCCTGGGAGACGAGCGCCCTCACACCAGAAATATGGACCGCATCGAAGATCATCCGCGTCAGCGCGTTCGGGTCTTCGACAACGATGGAGCCGAAGCCGATGTATACGGGGGGAGGGCCCGCTTCTAGGAAAGCCGCAAGTTGAGGATCAGGTGTGTACGAAGTGGCTAGATCTAGGAAGAAGAAGCCCGAGATGTCAATGTTATTCTGCCAGTCATTTGGCTTGGGAATGAGTGAAGGTGACCTATATCAGTGTTAGGGCGGGCAATTATCCGATGGAAAAAGAAAAAAAGAAAGGAAGGGGGGGGTGAGTGTACCAGCAGTATGTGTAGGGTATACGCAGTCTCGTAAGGAGGCCAGGCGCCCAAAACATCGACAACGGCTCAAGGTCGAGAATCTTAGTCCTAAACCGGTTGATCACATCGCCAAGGCCCTGCCAGGTCATCATCTCGACTAGAGTATAGGACAAGTAGCTGGTCATGACATCATCCGTATTGGAAGCTGTAATGTTCGCAAGCGGATGAGGGAACGCTCGAGTCGGCGACCAAGGCATTCTAAGGTCATCGCTTAGCAGTCTATCCTCCAGCGGGGTTCGGAGAGGCGGCGAGACTCACGTGAACATCATATGTAGCGGGATACCGAGTTTCTCCGCGATGTGAATATGAGCGAAGCTAGGAGGATTCGCAATGATGGCATCCGCGATGAACGGCTTACTCGAGGGGTCTCCGGAAGGAACCATCTCGCTCTCAAGATCCAGTGGCTCATCCTTCTTATGCGGCCGTAGCCCGGGACCGAGTCCGTTGCCCGGCTCGATACATGACCTCCAGCAGCCCAGGAGGATCTCCCGCATGCCCTTCCTCCTCTTGCTCACCTCGCCCGTCTTCAGGGCGTCGATCCCGGGCATCAGCCCTGGGTGCTTGACCATGAAGGCCATGAGCTCGGAGGGGTCCCCGCCGATGCTGAAAAACTCGAGGCCATTCTCCTCAACGAATTTCTGGAAGACGGGGTGCGTGGCAATACGCACGCGGTGGCCGTAGGTGTCCTTGAGGACCTTGCCTAAGGCCACGAAGGGCTGGACGTCGCCGCGGGAGCCTACGATTTGGACGACGAGATTAAGCTTCGGGGGCGGGATCTGCCCCGGGGCACCACCTAGGGTGGGCGGGATGTAGGCTGGGGCCAGCGGTCCCTGTTCCGCAGCGATCGGTCCCTGGCTTCTGAGGGTGGCGCCGAGGAGCTCGGAAAGGCGCGAGTTCTTCTGGTTGATGTTGATATCGACACGGCCATCCTCTACAGAGCACGCGCATCCACTGGGTTAGCGACGGTGGTCTTCTGATGTTTTACTACGGGTTGCCCGCGCGGCGGGAGAGAGAGAGAGAGAGAGAGAGAGAGAGAGAGATAGAGAGAGAGACAAAGAGCCAAGTTGGGAACGATTTCCAGACGTACCCGTCACGTTGGCGCCGGCCTCGAACCCAGGCTGCGTAAACTGCAGCTGATTATGGAGCTCGCCGTAAGGGGGAGGGAGCTCTTCGGAACCGAAGCTCTGGCTGGAGAAGCCATCAGACACTAGGGCGGACCGGACGTCCAGGCTGTACCTTGGCGCCTCGACCGAGTCGCGTGCCTCGCCCGGCGGCGCATGCTGGTGAGCCATGGGGGTGGCGAACTGTGATCACGGCTCAATTCTCACTGCTGACACCTGGGGTCAATGAAAGTATGCGGGCTGGGGGGGCCCAGATGGAACGAAGCGGCAGATGGTAGTTCGAGACTTGGCATCCAGCGTGGGGGGGATAAACACTTTAGAACGCTGAGGCGGGGGGTGGAGATGTGGGCGTTAAGTAAAGGAAGGGCGGGTTCTCAACTCTGAGAATATGGCAGCCTAAAAATTGGGATAATAGAAGATAATTAATCCAGTCCCGAGAGGAAACCCAAGAAAACTGTGCACCAAAAACAATCCTTGAGCGCACCGGGGAGGGAGGGGAATAATGGTGGGACAGGCACAGACAGGTACAGACAGCTCCAACCAAGCCTAAGCCGCATAGGATGACGTCTCTGTTTTAGCTGTGGATGGCCGCCGTGGGGCTTACATGTACTTGGACATTAAAGCGGCCTGGGTGGGGTCAGGACCCGGCTTACATGTAGTCGGGGATCAGTGGCTGAGGGGCCAAGGAGGAATTCACGTCGTCCTTATGCCTTATCATCGCCCCTGGGACCATCCCTGAGCTTTAAAATTACGTTCTTGTTTCGACAATACACACATTACATGGGTATCTCTACCAGAAGGGCGCGAGGGGCGTAGCGAAGGCTACTCAGAGTGTTGAACCTACCGCGTCAGGATATTCAGTGTACGCTGAGGGTGTGTGGGATGTGGGACTCGGTTACTAAAGTACGTGAATAGCTTGCCAGGTGCTCGGAAGATATACGACCTATACGGCCTATACGGCCCAAGGCCGAGACTCATCGTGATTCGCCCATCACGTCAAGCCACGCCCTTGCCGGAGAGCAGCTATGTTATGGGTGGTACTTGGGCCTAAGGAAACACCAATAAACCAAGGGAGCGACGAGAAGACATCATAATAAAGAAAATCAAGGCTTCAACTGCCTTTTAGTATTGTACAACAGCCGTGGCCAACAAGTAACGCCATACAGGACCATTCACCACCGGACGCAAGTCCGCCTCATAACAAGTCGATGTGCGGGACCTCCGTGTCCCCAGCATAGCCGTTCCCACCACCTTCCCAAGAGATCAAAGCGTGACGGCTGCCACTGCAGAGCTGCCAGCCACGTAAATCGACTCCTTTCTTCCCCACAGGTAGTCCTCAACCGTTCTACCCTCCCATACCGTGCATCTTTGAATCGTGTAGTATCCGCCTCTTAGCTCGAGAACTTACGGGTCACCTTGGCAATAACTGGAAGCAAACGTCAGCCACCCACTTCCCCATCCGTCCATCCATCCAATTAACCACAGTGCAGTTAGGGAATCCTCCTGACTTACTGTGAAGGGCAACCACGCTAAAGATGAACACCAGGGAAAGGACGAGCACGACGACGGGGTCAACCTTGAGGCCGGGGCTCTCGTCCGTGTATAGCCCTACCGACGAAGAACAAAAAATGTCAGCAAAAAAGAAACAAAAAAGACCCCGTCAGGTTCGCGTATCGGAATTGCCAAACATACTCAGCATGGTGCTGCTGCTGCCACCCGCGCCGGCAGAGCGCGTGCTAGTCGGCCTCGCGTTCGCAATCTTCTCCTTCTGGTCCGCCGCGGCGCGCCTCCGGATCACAGTACGGGGACCGCCGGGGGGCGTGGGCGACGAGGGACGGAGGCTGGCGCCCGAGGCGGCGCCCGCCGGGGAGTCGGATCGAGGGGAGGACTAATGTTCGCAAAACACGGGAAAACGTCAGTTAAAATCGTCCAATGCATTGATGCGACAGAGATGGAGTCAGGCGGGGGATTCTTTCTTACCATCTTGAAGCTTAGGAATTAAGTGAAACGAAGTGTCAAAAGGAAAGTAAAAGGACCGAAGATCGCTGCAGGATTCTCGAGTCGTGAATTAAAGTTCGGGTATGAAGAAACAGAGAGAAGAAATGACGGCCTCTCCCTTGCGCGTGGATTGTCGTGGATGGGTTCGAGAGAATGGCGATGCTTGAAGGGTAAGGTGGGCTCTCTCGAAGGTAGTAGGTTAAGCTCGTGGGAAATCAGAAAGTTGAGGCCACGCTACAATCACTCCTCTCCAGGAGCCACAGACCCATGTCCCTAGACGGAATTTGCCGAGAGCCCCCTTTGCTGGGGAAATTGGACTTTATCAAAACCGAAGTTTAACCGAACACTCCCCTCGCTGCCAAAATGCACGGATAATGAATATCAGGAGCTTGGGGAGCACTAACAGGTATTCAGCAACATGTGGCGTTTCTAAGGGTCCTCTGCTGGCGGCAAGTAGTTTCATATCGGAGCTTCCTACCAGATACGACGAAATATAGCCTCTAAGCACAGAACAAATCCTTCACAATTGCTTATTATAATTTAATACATACTCATGCATCAGATGCCTATCTCAGTTGTACTTAAGCAACTATCCGCTTCCCTCTTATAACCACGACAGAAATCAAGCAAACAGGGGGGAGTTCAAAAAAAAAACAAATAAAAAAAGAAGAAAAAAAAAGCTCCGATTTTATTCTAGCTCGCCGTTTGCTCAACTCCCTGTGCTGCCTTGTGAAGTAAGGAAAGAAACGAGCACGCGAGCGCGTCAAGCTCTACTCCGCAGCCCGAGCCTTCTCTCCCCAGTGCCCTCTCCCCCAAGATCCTGCTTGCGGTCACACAAGTGGGGGAAGCTATATGTATAGATTCGGACAACCCAAGAAGAGAAAATGATACATCGATGGATGGAAATGATTCAACGAGAGACAAAAGTGGCATAAAAAACAGGTGTGGTAAGAGGAGTAACGGGGGTAGGGGGGAAAGGATATAAAGTGACTGATCAAACGAAAAGGATGGCGAATTCCCTCCAACCCGCCCGTCTCGGGTGATAAGAACCCCGAGACAAAAAGTCCGCCGCGCCACGTCCTCAGGCCCTGGACCCAAGCTATGGGATAGATCGTCGAGCGAAGTATCTCCTCTCTTGGAGTGAGAGGTATACGGCGTACGGTACTAGCTCGAGCCTCTAGCTCATCGCCAGCACTTGTTGTCGGGGACACTAGCAGGCCGTTATTCGATTGTCGGGGTCGGGGCGGTGTGGTGCCATTGGTTGGTTCAGGCCGCGCGTGGAGAGATGCTCGGCCTGCAGTTCGTGTGATGTGGGCTTTCGCTGTAGGTCTAGAGTCGACAAAGACGCCACAAGTGCGCTTCACCCAACACCAGCAAGGACGGCTCATGGATCGATGTACAGGCGATGACCGTTGGGCTCCGCGGTGGCGCATTTATATAGACATTAGGACAACGTTGGTGTCTGCATCCGGAATCAAAAGCTTGCAACCAGAACGCCTCTCGCTATGATCGGGGAGCCAATGACTAAACGTTGCTTTCGTTGGTGTGGAAGCGCGCCAACGATGGTATCGAGACAAAGTGTATGACAAAGGAAAGGGTGACAGATAAAAAAGTGGTTTGGGGTTTCAAAGAGTGACATCGAGGACTAGGCTGACGTCGTTGACGCTTTGCGACGCTAGGTCCTCGAGGACGGGGATAAGATCCAGAAGCTCGTTGTCGTGTGCATCCGAGAACCAGCTGCTTATCGGCAATGCATGCTGAGGATGGAAGATGTAAGACGTAGGAGAGTTGTCGATGATGATGGTATCCTTGAGATCTCTCCCGACCTGAGAAAGATCTTTGACGTAGTTTCCTTGGTGGTTGTAGCAGGATTCGCGGAAGAGTCGGTGGTGAATGACTTTGTGGATATCAAGTTGGTCCAAGAGAGGGTCGCCATACTGTGGAGGTTCGTTAGACAAAGACAAGTTGACGCAACGGGGGACTGATACACCCTGTCGGAGTCAAGGGGGTCGAGTCGGAAGGATCCATACCTTGGAGACAGACGCCGTGAAGACCACGACTTCATATAATTCTCCTACCCTCTTCATGAACTCATCTACGCCCGGTCGCTTGATGACGTACACATTGTGGTAGTTGCCCTCAATCTCCACAGGGATTGTGAAGTCAGCTTGGTGCAGGATCTAGGAAAAAGTGTTATCGTTAGCAGGCCGACCCCAACGAGACAGTCAAAAGCTTCGGCATACCTTGAAGGAGCTGTGCACCAACGTCTCATCGAGATCGAGAACGAGGCATTTCCGTCCCGCGAGTTCAGGGGCGAGGGGTGGCAGGAGGGCCTTTTGAGGAGTCTCCGGGACAACTACAGCCGTGTCCTGGCTTGGGGCAACCGGCACGCCGCCCGACGGTACAGGCGGTGGCGGGGGGAACTGCGAAACTGGCTGTGCGGATGTTTGACTCTCGCCTTCGTCTTGCGACTGCTCTTCCGGCTTCTCGTTGCGCTCTTCCTGAGCCGGCTGGCCTCCGGAACTTCCTGCGTCGGCCATCTTGACGTCGCCCTCGTCATCCTCGACGGGGCCGTGTCCGCCGGCCTGGGGCTCTGGGGCGGAGCCATGGTTGGGCGGCTGAACATGGACAGAGGGCGCGGGGATCGTCGACTGCTTGACGTCTCGCTCGTGCTGCTCCCCACCTACAGCCGCCTGGTCGTGGGCGCTTGTGTTTGATAGCCTCTTTCCTTTTGACGAGCCTTCCTTGCTCGTCACTTGCGGCACGGCTTCCTTTTCGTCCACCTGGGCTCCGGCGACATTTGCAACCTGTTGGTCAGAGGGGGTGTGTGCCCTCGCAGCCGTGGGCCGGTTCGGTAGCTTGTCCAGCTTGTGCACATTCTCCTCGCTTGCATCGGCAGCACTGTCCGGGTCCGGGCTACCACAGCACCCGAGTAAGGATAAGAGCCCGCCACTCTTCTTCTTCCTATGCGGCGCCGCGGCAGGCGAAGCGGGCTGGGAGTTCATGGGCGTTGTTGTGGGGTCAGTCTCACCCCCGGATCGGTTGCTTGAGGCGCTGCCGTTTCGATGTCTGCTTCGCATGCTGGCCGTCGAGTCTTTGGATAAATCCCCGATGCTTTGACGGGAATCAGTAGCGGTGGCGCCGCTTATTCCCGACGACGCTGTGGGCGAATACTGGTTCCTCTGCGAGGATGTCCTTGACGGTACGTGTAGAAGGGCTTTGTCTTTCTTATTGTGTGCACTGCTTTCGGGGGAATGATGCTCCTTCTCGCTGCTCATGTCTGGCAGGCGGGGGCGGTAAGGGGTCGGGTCAGCGAGGGTGTGCTAGTCAACTCTTAAAATCGGTTAGCTCGAAACGTCAGACGATTGATCTGATGAACGGGTTCGGCTCGAGGAAGATGGGCGAAATTCCAAAGGATAGCAATAAGCCTAGGGGTGGGGGAGATGGATGGCAGTTGCGAGACCTCGGGCCTAAGCGGCAAAGCAGAGAGCAGGGTGCCCAATGCTAAGCGCGCCATGCAATACCAGAACCTCCGTATTCGGGCAATGGTCGGTGTACACAGGTGGGAAAGGCGGGGAACGATTGCAATTACAGCCAGTAAAGGCGATCCCACAGGCATTCGCGCGAAGATCGGATGCTCGGTGAAGACAGGGACGAAACTGCACTTGCCTTCTCACACAATCTCGAGACGACACCGCTGGATTGATCCGAGCTCCTAAAGCAAGCTGGCAATCGACCGCGACACGGCGAAATCAGAATGGTTGGGTAGAAATCGCGGGCGAAAGGGTGCTAGGGAGCAAGAAGAAGAAAAGCGCGTCGATTGCGTGGTTCGGACGGAACAGCGACAGGTCGATTGCGTTGCGTTGTCAGACTCGTGGTCGCGCTCCTCAATGGCGGCGCGCGGAGTTCAGCAAGGTGAGGTGAGCTGGTGGGTCAGGCACCAGTGTGCTTCGCTGTGTCGGGGTCGAGAGAGCGAGATGGGCGCGAGGTAGATTATATCAGCTATCGGGATCACCGCTTACTCTTCTCAACACAACTTCGAAGGAGCGGCAGCGCGATAATCGAGGGGTCGGCCGAGCGATTGAAGCCGGATGGTGGATTCTGGGGAGGAGAGAGAAATGTCTCGGGCGGGTCTTTGGGGCCTGCTCGAGGGTTGGGATGGCGAGGGAGGAGAAGTGATGGGCGGGAGAGGATACCAGAGCCGACGTATCAGAGGCTGAGAAGCGAAATGAGCGTCCTTCCCAGGTAGGCAGGGGGCCAGTCGGCAAGGGGTTCAATGTTCAGCGTTCCGCCCGTGCCACTTGCGTTGGCGCTCTGCTGAGACTAGACTGGACTGGACGCATGCCAGACAGGTGCCCGCTTCGGGGTGCTACAGTGGGGAACCTAGGAAAAGTCATCCGTGGGAGGCACGCGCTAGGGCGCTGGGCAACCCAATATGGACAGGTACCTTCTGGTCTCAGGATACTTCCCTTCGTAAGCATCGGCAGCGCCCAATAGCGAGTAAACCCGCCGCTAGTGGAGATAATTAGATTGTAAATGAAGGTACTGGGGTACATCCTCTGGATTTGCTCAAACAGAGCCCGTCGACGAACCAGTCCAGGTTCCCCATGAGATTAACTCAAACTGGATGTCACCTCCCAATGTTCCTAAATTGGTCTGTGGAGATCCTGTCCCTTCACCGTGAGAACAGCTTGGACAGCTCGCCAGTTTGCTGCTCTTTCCGCAATCTCTGTGCTCGTACCCCACACAAGTAAATATGGAAGGTCATTCTCGTCAGAGCCATGACGAGGGCTGCTACCCTCCATACTCTCTCTACACTTCTCCTCGAGATGAGAACTATTGCGGCTGACGGGCGAAGCTCCGCGCAACCGATAAATATCGGTGGGAGGAAACCTCAGTCAACACGTACAGTGTAGATATGAACTGGCAAGTCAATGCAATAAGCATACAAATATGACGGGCTGGGCCTGACCTCCGGACTGGCCTCTTTCATCCAAAACCCCCCCCCTCCCTTCCCAATCCCAATCCCAACCTCCCACCCCCCTTCTCCCTCTCGCTACGATAGCGAGTACGAGTCCGTAATGCGGGATCGCCATCAACCAATTCTATCTTCCACTCCTACGAGTTGTCAATCTAATGGTATTATTCCTTCCTCTGGGAAACTCCTCTCACTCTCCCGGTCGACCACCGAAGCACTTCAAACAGGTGCTCGGCGGAATGGATTGGTGGTTTCGCGAGCCGCCGAGCGAGCGCTAGGTATCCTCTTACAAGAAATACTACATGCACCCCACTATTAACTAAGGCAACCCATTTTGGGTTACTTGTAGCTTCCATTTCCGTACTACTTTTACTTGTACTATCCGCATGAGCACATATTGCGCGTTACACCCACGATGTGCACAGACGGCAGGAGTACATCCTCATGGACTTCACATTCCCATCAGCCAAGATTCCCCGCATATCCTGCCTCTCATGCAGGTGAGCACAAGTACTTCGCATTTATACTACTTGTGCAACGTCTCGTATCAATTATTGCTCCACCATCGCGAACTTAACACCACCAGATTCTCTCTTACAAGTAAGCTCGCCACTCCGCTGCGAATACCATGGCCTGAGTATTTACCGAATTACAGAGTTCTCCGCATTGCCCAGGTACGACATGGACATTGTGCATCCACCATGCGCATACCTGTCTTCGGAGCTATGGAGCTTGGATGGCTCCGTGGGTTATGCTCAGATGCAGAAACCGACGGGGTCTCTCCTTGATTGGACACGGTACCGCCTTCCCCAGCGGGATAGCTGGCCGGCCCACTGCGGCTGGCCACTCAGACTCAGGTATGTCCAAATCTTTGTGGGGCTCATGCATGCGGCATACTGAGTACGACATCCGGGTACGAGCACTTGTACCTCACGCCGCCCCATGGGTCTCCCTCAGCACACCGAAGCCCAGAGCCCGCCTCGGCCCGCCTCCAGGCCTTGACTCTTGCATCTCCCCCGCCACCACCGCCCAACAAGCCAGGTACGGAGTACTGGTTCCAAAAATACTCATGCAGAATTCCACGATTCGCCTTGTCAGGATCCTTGACCACCCATAATACTGAAAGTAATACACAGGACAAGTAGAGTGACAGTTCAAAGCGGTCTCGCAGCTGGCCGACAGCCTTGTCGACCCTTGTCTCGGATCTGAGGGATCATGGAACTCCCGAGATCCCCAGGGCGCATTGGCCATGGCACTGGCCGATTGGATTGAGGCACCAAGTTGGTCCTCCGTCAGCAACACCCATGTGCGGAGGACCGCGAAGACAGAGTATCGCGGTCGATGCCTCACCATGCTTGGGGAATCCTACCGAGTAATATATTCGAGCCCGTGGTGATATGGATAGAAACCCGCTAGGAGCACTAAGATCGAGATCCAAAGTCGTGGCTGCAGACTACTTCCTCTATCCTCTGGGGGAGGCGTCAGACCAACGGGGCCAGCAGCGATCGTGCACTCAAACGCCCGATCGTAATTCGCGGAGCCCGTGGGAATATAAAATATCGATATGATGCTCCATCGAAAAATGGTTGGCCAATTTTAGGGGCGGGACCGGCCAGCTTCATTATTACATTCGTTGACAGGTCTCGCCATTGAATCACAAGCCAAAAAGGTCACCCACAGAGCGCTCGTCCATATGATGTCTCGTGGCGTGTGGGCCGTGATTATTAAGCCATACATCATCCATCAGACATGTGGCCCGTGGCGTATTAACGTCCTGCCCATACCTTGCCCGTGGGGCTCCAGGTTTTGGATGATGGTGCGGATTGAACTATTTGGCCAGTGGCGTCACTGCCTCGGCCTCGGTCGGTCGGCGAATCAACAATCACATGTATCAACTTGCACAGCTCCAGCACCACATTCACAAGCTATCTACCTACCACCAGGAACCCAAATCATAATTATTCCCATAGAACCACACCATTGTTCTCCCCTGCCATAATCGTGCTTCGCCTTACCTTTGCGAAATGCACATCCTTTGTAATATCTCACTTGCTGGAGCTTAACTGTACTGTACTGAGCTGCCAGTGTCCCAAACTGCCCCTCGGCCTCTTCCGAGATGGCGGCGCATTCGACCCTCCGCCATTCGGCGGCGGAACTGGCCATCGCCGAGTTCGTCGACAAGTATTCCGAGCGCATCCGATCTCGACTACGCCGTACTTCTCGGACAACCCGCCTCCTCGCCGCCCTCTCGCTCGTCGCCTCCATCATACTCGCAGGCGAAGGGGGTAGACGTCGATGGAAGCGCAGGCGGCTAGAGAGAGAGCAGGGGAGGAAGCTCGTGCGGACGAACTCGTGGCTGTTCAATAAGGATGGGTCAAGGACTATATACGTACCATACAAGAACGGCACCTCCAAGGTGGTCATCCACACCACGAAGCCCCTCACTTTCGAGGCTCATCGCCGCCTCTTCTTGAATCCGCCCAGGGTATCTGGGCTACGAGACGGGACGGTGCCGGCGGCGCAGACCAAGCCCGGGCTAAATCTCGCCTTCCTACATCAGTTCTTGAGCTTGATGAGCATCATGGCCCCTCGCTGGACCAGCAAGGAAGCGGGTCTGCTCGTGAGCCACGGTGCGTTCCTGCTACTCCGGACGTACCTGTCTCTCGTCGTGGCGAGGTTAGATGGTGAGATTGTGAGAGACTTGGTCGGTGGAAATGGTCGCCAGTTCCTATGGGGGATCGTCAAGGTATTTACTCCCTTCTAAAGCCAAACCCCATTCGGCTTCTAGCTCGCAGGAAAAGTGCATATTCACTAACACGGGTGCAACAGTGGTGCGGCCTCGGTAGCTTCGCCTCGTATACCAACGCCATGATCAAGTACCTCGAGTCCAAGGTATCCATCGCATTCCGAACCAGGCTGACCCGATACATCCACGACCTCTACCTCAACGACAACCTGAACTACTACAAGCTCGCGAATCTGGATGGAGGCGTTGGCCATGGAGCGGACCAATACATCACTCAGGATTTGACCCAATTCTGCGCCTCCGCGGCAAGCCTGTACTCTTCCCTCGGGAAGCCGTTTGTCGACCTATGCGTGTTCAACTACCAGCTATATCGGTCACTAGGGCCCCTGGCGTTGACGGGCTTGACGGTGAACTACTTCCTCACTGCCAGTATCCTCAGGCGCCTGTCGCCCCCCTTCGGAAAACTCAAGGCCGTCGAGGGTAAGAAGGAGGGAGACTTCAGGGGTCTCCACGCGCGACTGATCGCCAATGCCGAGGAGGTGGCTTTCTATGGCGGCGCGGATATGGAGAAGCAATTCCTCAACAAGGAGTTCAAGTCCCTGAAGAACTTCATGGAAGGCATATACATGCTGAAGATCCGGTACAACATTCTCGAGGACTTCATCTTGAAGTACAGCTGGAGCGCCTACGGGTATCTCCTGTCGTCCCTTCCCGTCTTCCTCCCGGCCTGGGGTGGTCTGGGAGGCGCCCTGGAACTTGCGAACGGGGCCGACAAGGGTGGAAAGGAACGCGGTCGTATGAAGGATTTCATCACCAACAAGCGCCTAATGTTGTCTCTTGCCGATGCGGGTGGTCGGATGATGTATTCCATCAAGGACCTCTCCGAGTTGGCCGGACACACGAGCCGGGTGTATACCCTCATTTCTACTCTCCATCGGGTGCACGCCGACGCCTACTACCTCAGGGGCGGCGAGGGCGAGCTCTACTCGCTCTCGGACGTACAGGGTACCACCCAAAAGGGCTTTGACGGTATCAGGTTCGAGCAGGTGCCGATCGTCGCTCCCGGACTTTGGCCGCAGGGCGGAGAGGAGTTGATCGAGTCTCTTTCCATGGTCGTGCGGCGGGGTGAACATCTCCTGGTGAGTCGTGACTTATAACATCGTCTCTTTCCCGTAAGGTGCCGCAGTTTCTAACCCTGTGCAGATCTCTGGGCCGAACGGAGTCGGGAAGTCCGCCATCGCCCGTGTCCTCGCCGGCCTCTGGCCCGTCTACCGCGGGCTCGTCAGTCGCCCCAAGGCAAGCGGCCAGGACGGCATCATGTTCCTACCGCAGCGACCCTACCTCAGCATCGGCACCCTGCGGGACCAGGTTATCTATCCCGATGGTGACCACGACATGCGGGCGAAGGGTAAGTCGGAAATCGACCTCCAGCGCGTCCTAGATGCCGCCCGCCTCGGGTATCTCCCGGACCGCGAGGGCGGGTGGGACACGCGGAAGGAGTGGAAGGACGTGCTCAGCGGCGGGGAGAAGCAGCGGATGGGCTTCGCGCGGCTGCTGTACCACGAGCCGCAGTACGCCATTCTCGACGAGGGAACCAGCGCGGTGTCGAGCGATGTGGAGGGTCTGCTCTACGAGATTTGCAAGGAGAGGGGCATCAGTATGTTCTACCGGTTTCTTTTCTCAGCACCTTCCCTCCCTCCCCCCCCTTTCTCTTCCGCATTCAACTCTTTGACGGACGCCGAAATCTAATCCCCGAAATCTAGCCCTCATCACAATTTCTACCCGCGCCTCCCTGAAGAAGTACCACACCTACAACCTAATAATCGGCGCGGACGACAGCGCGGATGATTGGCAGTTCGAGCGCATCGGAACCGAGCGCGAGAAGATGAAGGTGGAGAGGGAGCTGCAGGATATCCGGGAGCGGCTGGCACAGGTGGACGAGTGGAAGAAGAGGCGGGAAGAGGTGGAGGCTGAGCTTGCGAAGGTGTGGGTTGACGGCGGAGATGTTCTTAACGCCCCCGAGTACGCCGAGACTCAGGGGGGGGTTGAGGAGGAAACTGAGAAAGAGATTGTAGTCGAGCACTCTGTGGGCGAGTCCGCCGACGAGAGATTCGAGGAGTCCGTTGGGGATGAGGTTGTTGTTGAGGACTCTGTTGATGAGTCTGCGGACGAGAGGTTCGAGGAGTCCGTTGAGGAGCTGGGACAGTCCGTTGAAGATATGTAACGTACGGAGGGGTCTTTAGATCGTGGAGATGGGCTTGCTGGAATAGACAATATGAATTGCATAGCAATGAAACAGTTGCCCATTACCCCTTGGGGGTTTACGGTGTGTATCCACCCCATGCACCTAACAGACGGTCTAGGGGAACGGACCATTCCCTGGAGCGCGAGGCTGTCCTGTCCCCAGAGCTCCCGACCGCCCACCGGACACGGCGGTCAACGTTATTGTCAACGTTGTTCACGCCTCTAGAATAAAGCACACATTCAAGAAGCTCAGGACCGTCCAAGCTACGGCAACGGCCTGAGAGCCAGGAGTGCTCGGTGCCAAGAAGCCCCGAAGAGCTCTCGCCTGGGCGAATGGGCTCCTCTCTATCTACGGTTAAACGGCGTCCCCGATGGCTTCGCCCTATCGAGTCTCGCCCTCTCAGGTCGACGTACTAAAGCAGTTCACACCACCGGCCCCGCCCCCTCCCTCCCTCCCCCCCGCCGGAGCAACCACCCTAGGAGGAGCAATAATGCTCAACCAACCGGAGGAAAGACGCCCAACTGCCGGGCCCTCGTGGTCCCTAACCCCAGCTAGGGTCCGATCGCCGATTGGATACATATATCTAATGGGTCCAATGGGTTAAACCCAAACCAGGGCACGACTAAGCTTGATATTGGTTTTCCAAACAGGGCGAGGAGTACCATTCTTCCCACTCTCTTCTAGAATAGGAGCTAGGTAGGGCAGCGTCCCCCCCCCCCACACACTACTCTAGCTCCCTACTTCCCGTCGGTGAGCGAAGGCCGCATGACAATATTTACCACGGCAAGAGGCGAACGGACGTCAACGGGGGGTCCCTGCGTAGCCCGCGCGCGCATCTCCGTTCGCCCGCGGCACTTAAGCCCTGCCCCGTGTAAGAGATGACAGGATCCGCGGGCCGATGCCCGGGGGAGGCTACGCTGTCCCGCTGCGGTGGTGTCTCACTCAGCGCACGGGAGTGATCGGCGGGAGTGCAGCGGTGGCTGGGGGACGAAGGGCATTGGACGCTTTTTGGGAGGGGGTAGAAGGGAAGGGGGGACGGGAATGTCGGTCGGAAGCTATCTCGCCCTGCTTGGTTCCGAAACCACGGGCGGACCGGACAGGGCAGGCGCGTCGGGAGGTTGGGGGCGAGGAGTTTGCTATATCGCGGGCATCAGCATCCCGCGTGAGGGGCTGGTGCCGGCAGCGGTTGATAATGGCACAGGGACGGAGATTGCATGCAGGCGGGCTGCCCTCCTTTCCGCTGACGCTCATCTTTAACGGGATGGTGTTCTGGCCATGTGCTCGCCCCTGACTTGGAGTGGACCGGGGGCGAGAGAGTAGCCGGCAAAAGGTACGAGTGGCTAACCTGATGGAGGAGGAGCGGCGGCGGGCAAATCCAAATCCAAGAGATCATCCGGTTTGTCTTGGACGACGGGATGCGAATTCGGTTTCTCCACCGAACATTTCGAGTATATCCGACGGTGAGACGTGCAAAAGAAGGCCCGCCCACCGATATGCCCGCCCTAGATCACCGGACCGGGCCCATATAAACGCAAACTAACATTGAACCCGAAAATCCACTTAGGAATTAGCCGTGCTCCCTTTAGGCTAAAGTCGTTGGTGTCTGGGCGAGACTCTTTCTCTCTCCTACCCCAGTTTTTTTTCTGTTAGTTTTCCCTTCACCCAGAAACCTCCACATTCCCGTGCCTTCTCCGAGCCGTGCTACTGTTATTATCGCTCTTAGAGCGATTTGCGCTCACAACAAACACTGAGTGGCTCCGCCAACCGATGTGGCTAGGCGGAGTTTCTTCTCCTCACATGAGACGACGGTTTTGACTCCTGGGTCCGCCTTTTTCGGGCCTTTTTTTTGTGATCATCACCGAGGCGCCTATGAAGTTCGAGAAAACCAGTTCTAAAGGAAACCCGCGACTTTACCCGCGCTATTTTTGTGCGAATCGAGATGCCTTGATGCTCACGTTTCTGGCTAGCCCCGTCGCACATCAAGAGGCTTTTCATGTTTCGCGAAGGGGAAGGTGGATGCCACATGGGACGCTTAACGCGATCTAGAACAGGATCCGGAAACCGCCACGAAACCCGCGGCTATTCTCAGAAATTCTTAGTGCTTCTCCGGATCCCTGGTGGCTGGCTATGCTCACCGAGGACTGGCTTACGTGTAGGGGAACGGAGTATGGGGACTAGTACAAGTAGTGACGGAGCTGGCGGCGTTCGACACATCCAGCGGGGCCGCTTCCTTGTAGTATTGATATCCGTAGCCCGGCGGGGGCAGATACACCGAAGACCGGCGGCGGCCGTCTTCTCATAACAGGTACGAGCACAAGCGCTATGACCACTACCACGCCCGGAGACTCGCGTTTCCACTTACGAGCAGGCCCAGATCGCTGCGATGAAAGGAAATAATTCATACCTTCTGCTACTCGCACTCGTATGGTAGCAGCGGCGAAAGGATATATCTCATACCTCCTGCTACTCGGACGGTAACAGAGTGTGGACAGTATTTGTGGGGGTTGGATAATAGACGGACTCCATATCCTATCTGGACAAGCCATGAGCCCAAGTACTCGTACTCGTACTCGTACCTGTTTGCGCCGCAGCTCCGCACCTTCATGCGATGGGGCGGAAGGAATCTTAATCTCTCGCCATATTACCCACTCCAATGAGGTTGCTCGGATTTGGCCCCCAAGGGCTAATCCGGCTAGTCTGAGTTTCTCGAGGTGGGCCCCATCGCCACTGGTGCTGTTCCAAACTTCCAAAGCCGCCTCCCGCCCGCGACTCAGCTCACACTTGTGATGCAGGTTCATCCCACCCGTTGCGAGCGCCGCCTGTCGGTTTCGATAGTCCCGTTCTTCGAGTACCCGTACAGGTACGCGTACCACAAGCTAGGTAAGTACTTGTACTTGCAATCCACCCCCACGGGTCAAGGAATACGAGTACTCGTACTCGACCATGCACACGGGGCTACTTGTACAAAATTGCGCTTGAGACTGGTACGAAGCGCTCGAATCCAATCTTGGATCAATGCCTGCCTCCTCTCCACAGACTATCCAAGATATCTCTCTGCCCCTCACCTCCGCAACCCGGCCCGGACGAGGGGCGAGGGTTATTATGGATACTACGATTGGGCCAAACCAACGTCACTCACCCCGCCAAGCTGATCGGTCGTCCCGAGACTAACTAGGCCACGTATAAGTCCAGTATCAAATTACCCGGGAAGGGCCCCGCCAACAGCATGTTCGGTATGCAAGTAACGCAAGTATGCAAGGTGGGGTTTACATCAAATAGGAGGGGTGGTGATAGTTATTGTATTATTTTGTTTGTCGGCTTGTAGCATGGTGTCGGGAGCGGGAGGAGACGTAACAGAAGTACGTTCCAAGGCAAAGAGCATGAGCATGCATGGCTTGGGAACCAGTCCCGAACACCCAGGTACACTCGTGTGCCTTTTTTTTCTCTGGCTGCCCGTACTCGCATATTAACGAGGGGACTGAGGTTGTAGGCGGACGAATAATGTTGCATCTTGGGCCGAGGGGCTGTACGATAGTGTGTGTGTGCTGTGGTTTGTTTGGTGGGGGTTGGATGGGTTTGTGACGCTGGAGCTTGGGCTTGGACCGCATCCCGTCTGTGTCTGCAGCATCCATCCCATCCCATTCAATGTTGCTGCCCCTCCCCCGCCGGGCCTCTATCCCACGCGAAGATGGAGGGATTGGGCCAAGGAGGGGTGTGGTTTGCGCGGGTACGAATACTCCGGAGCGACCTACTCTACTCGCACTAGTACTAGTGCGAGTACTCATGGCAACGAACGACGGGGTGTGTGGGTGGGATCGGGGGGGTGCCCGCCTAGCTTCCCGGGTCCATCTTAGAACCCCTCTTATAAATAAATGTATCTGAGGTCCCATCCGCCATGCGCCGCCTCTCCATGCGAATACATAAATGGCAGCATCCTCTGTCCGTCATACCTGCCTCCGTGCCATCCATCTTCCTCGTCTCTTCTCCCTCTCCATTCCGAAAATCTCCCCAGTCCGACAGTTTGCTACCCCCAGCCAACTGATACCATCACGAGCCTTCTCGACCCGTCCTACTTATACCCCCGAGAACACACAACCACACTTCAAAATGGTGGCCGTCCCCAACATCAAGCTCAACAGCGGCGCGGAGATGCCCCAGGTGGGCTTCGGTCTCTGGAAGGTCGACAACCCCGTCGCCGCCGACACCGTCTACAACGCCATCAAGGCCGGATACCGTCTGTTCGACGGCGCCTGTGGTGAGTACCTAGATCCTTCCCGGCTCCTTCCCGGCTCCCTTCCCTGTCGTTGCCAGCTCCTACCCAGCTCCTTCCCTTCGTTCCTCCCGTCTATGCCCCACATGCCTCGACGGTCGTGGCAGAAATCCCCTGGGAAATTCGAGAGAAAGGGCTCTCGGCCGTTAGCCCGTGATGCTCTTGCCTAGCACTCGGGTGCGGGGCGAAATTTCTCCGCAGCGGCTAAGTTCACCACGCACGTGAACAAGAAAAATATGGACGAGGGAGGAGCATTCAATACAGGCTGTAGGGACAAAAAATGGGGCGGCGGGTGTTGGCCCCTCCATTTACCCCGCCATGCGGGGTCCCTCTGTCGCTGGCATCCCGCCTGGGCGCGACCTACACTCCGTCACCGTCACAAGCTAGCTCGAAATTTTACCCGTCTAGAATTTGCAAGTGCAAGACAACGGTCAGCTAGGCCGCCACGGGCCGGTATCGTCGCAGGGCCAGTCCAGTGACGCGCCCTCGTCTTGCCGTCGAGCTATTCCGTGCCATCAAGTCAATCGAGCCTACTTTGGCCGGAAATAAAAACATAACTTTTAGGAAATGTTCTCTAACACATTCTCGCAGACTATGGCAACGAGGTTGAGTGCGGTCAGGGTGTTGCCCGTGCCATCGCCGAGGGTATCGTGAAGCGTGAGGAGCTCTTCATCGTCTCCAAGCTCTGGAACACCTTCCACGATGCCGAGCGCGTCGAGCCTATTGTCAAGAAGCAGCTCGCCGACTGGGGCATTGACTACTTCGACCTGTACATTGTGCACTTCCCCGTCGCCCTTGAGTGGGTCGACCCCGCCGTCCGCTACCCCCCCGGCTGGCACGTCGATGGCAAGGACAAGGTCTCCCGCTCTAAGGCCACCATCCAGGAGACCTGGGGTGCCATGGAGGGCCTAGTCAAGTCGGGCCTTGCCAAGAACATCGGTGTCTCCAACTTCCAGGCCCAGCTCCTCTACGATCTCCTCCGCCATGCCACCATCCCCCCCGCCACTCTCCAGATCGAGCACCACCCCTACCTCGTCCAGGAGGAGCTCATCAGGCTCGCCAAGCACGAGGGTATCGCCGTCACCGCCTACTCCTCCTTCGGCTCCGCCAGCTTCGACGTCTTCGGCATGAAGCAGTCCGTTGGCCTCACCCCCCTCCTCGAGAACCCCACCATCAAGTCCATTGCCGAGAAGCACGGCAAGGAGCCCTCTCAGATCCTCCTCAGGTGGGCCACGCAGCGTGGCCTCGCCGTTATCCCCAAGACCACCCGCGAAAACGTCATGGCCCTCAACCTTGACTGCACCTCCTTCGACCTCTCCGAGGAGGAGATCGCGACCATCTCTGGCCTCGACAAGGGTCTCCGCTTCAACCAGCCCCCTAACGTAAGTACATGCAGCCCAGTCTTTGATGCCATGGCAACCCTCTTATCTCCATCTCTCAATTCGGGAACAACCTTCTTGACCCGTGACCATCTGAGGCCTCTTACTGACTTTGATATTCCAGTACTTCCCCACCGAGATGCTCTGGATCTTCGGTTAAAAGGTGTTCTTCCCCACGTACTCTCACGACATGTAATTGATGAATCAATAAATTTTCAAGCCAATTTCTTTTTTTGGGGCAATGAATCCCATGAGACCTTGAAGCGCGAGCGAGCAGACCAAAACAAGCATTGTTTAAACCCCCCCTAGCCGTACCCTATTCGAAGAAAATGACCCTGTGACATATGCAACTCCCATGCGCCTGTGCAGTGCCGTGCTCTGTACCCGGTACTGCCCGAAATGACAACTTCTTGTTTCATGATTCGTGTCCTTGTGCCTTATAAAGTAAAGCCTGGTTTTAATACCGCTATTGACGCTCAAAAGAGGGGGAAACATCTGGGAGCGGCCGTTGAGACCGAGATACCCAAGCGATACGTTGAGGTGCCCCAGTCCACTATGATGATGAGGGGACCAGCGAAAGAAAGGAAAAGAAAAAGGGAAGAAAAAGGCAGTCGGATGTGTCGAATGAGTGCCTTGCTATACCTTTACATATGCTGTGTAGAAGTAAGAGACGTTAGCAAGTGAGGTAGGCAAGTTGGACCCTGTGTAAGGCCAAAGCGAAGGAAGAGCAGGGATAGATAGATAGCAAGGGGAGAGACGTACTAGCATCGATCTGAGAAACCTGGGGCAGCGCTAGCCTGACTTTATTCCTATACAGCGCCGGCCCTCGCAGCTGCAGGGGGTTCCCCTCAAAGTACACCGTGGTGAGCGCCTTCTTATCCGCGAGCGCCCTCTCGACGTCGCCAAAGTCCGAGATTTGGTTGTAGCTCGCCCACAGCTCCTCCAAGTTCACCAGCGGCGCGGCGCCTTCGAGCGAGGAGATTTTGTTGTTGGATATCTCGAGGATCCGCAGCTTAGAGTTCCCCTCCAGGCCGGCGAGGGACTCGAGGGCGTTGTCGGATATGTAGAGCTCCTCGAGGCCGGGGACCTCGGCGAGCGGGGAGAGGTCGCGGATGCGGTTGGCCTGGATGGAGAGGAGGCGGAGCTTGGGAAGGGAGGCGAGACCCGTGAGCTCCGTGATCTTGTTCTTGGCGATCCAGAGCTCCTCAAGGGAGGTCAGGGAGTCGAGGTTCCGCATCTCGCGGATGCGGTTGGAGCCCAGCTCGAGCGAGGTCAGGTTCTTCAGGCCCTCGAGGCCCTCTATGGTGGAGATCTTGTTCGCGACGAAGAAGATCTCGCGGAGCTCCGTGAGGTGGCTCACGTTCTTGATGTGGCGGATCTTGTTGAAGCTCAGGTCTAGGCTCGTGAGGTTCGTGAGGTCCTCGAGGCCCCGGATGCGCGTAATGAGGTTGTCGTACATGTCGAGGTCCTTTAGGGTCGCGGCGAGGCAGGAGAGCCCGTCGATCTCCTGGATGGCGTTCTGGCGGAAGCAGATGCGGGCGACGTTCTTGAAGCGCTCTAGGCGGAGGGCGGGGATGGAGGATACCCGGGCCTGCGAGATGATAATTTCTTCGGTGTCGAGGGGCTCTCCATCGAGGAGGTCTTAACGGGAGGGGGAGTGTTTGTTAGTTGTCGTTCACCACCAACTCCGCGCGGACCAACGGGCGAAAACGGTTTATTTCAGTATAATAGGGTGGTAAACGACCTACCTTCGTCGGCGGGGACGACCTCGCCCCGTAGCACGTTCTCGTCGTCCGAGTACTCTTCGTCCGAAATAGCCTCCGGGTTCGCCAGAGCCACCCGCTCGACTCGCAGCTTGCCGTCCCACCCTTTGTCGTTCCTTAGTGGTGACGGGTTGGTCTCGCCATCATGGCTCTGCCGTACCTCCTCGGATTCCTCGAGTTCGATGTGGCGCGGCGAAGTTGGCTTCGCCGACGACTCCGGAGGAGGGGTTGTCATGGCTGGGCGCGTGCGGGGGTGAAGCCAGAAATAGAGCGACAAAGGGGTTGCGATCGGTTATTAGAGCTAATTTTTGGTGAGATTAGCGGGTAGGTGATGAGACGCCGTTCGAGTAGATCGTGTGCGACAAGGATAGGGTGAGTGGCTGGAGATGTTGCTTGGGTTGAAGTTGAACTTTTGTTCGCCTCTGCCCAGAGCCACCAGGGAGCTGGCGGAGGGGCTTGGGTACTGGAGCAGGCTTTGTACCCCGCCGTATTAATTATTAGCCAGGATACCGCTTGTTGACGTCACCTAAAAATATCCTCTACCTAAATACCACTCTGTCCCTCAGGCGGCAATACACTTTCAGGCTGCAGAGCTACGGCCCGAACTTTGGTCGCATATGTTCGAAGGCGAGGTTCGACAAGTACCTTTACCATCTAATTCTCATTCCCGAATCGAGTCTTTTGTTCTCTCGACTACATTAAAATATAAAATCTGACCCATCCTGTAGGCGGTGAAAGATTCTGCAGCGCAGAACTGTAACGGGTGCTTCCTAAATTGGTCACCATCCAGGTCCCTGCCTGCATTTTCACATGCTGTCTTCTCCCTCCCTCCCCGCTAGCTAGTCCGCCAGTCCAGAGCTTAGCCTGAGAGAGCTCTCTACCTGGAATAATATCCTCGTTCATCCCCGTTCGCCCATCCGCTTCTCGTGCGTCTGAAGACGATGGCCCGGGCGACACAATGGCGCTGAGGCCCTTCCCCCCTGCCTCTCTCCGGCTGACACGCCTACCTCTACCCCCGCGACCGCGGCCATGGCCGCGCCCGATGTGTCAAGCCCCGGTGAGGAGGTTCCATTTGAACCCGGTGTTCATGCCGCCACTGTATTTCGTCGGGCTCCTGGCCGCGCTCTGGGTGTGGAAGTGCACCATGATGGTCGTCTTCCAGAACAAGATTATATACACACCGGGCCTCCCGCCCAATGCTCGCCGAGAGACGATCGCCGACTACGAATCCCAGTGCTACGGCATCCGATGGCGAGAGGAGAGGATACGCGCGGCGGATAATACAAAGCTGGCCCTCTGCGTAGCGGAGGTCCGCGCAGGCGCGGACCGCGAGCTGCTGCCTGAAGCCTCAACGGGCGCCCGCCGTATCCCGGTATATATTCTTTACTTCCAGGGTTAGCTATCCCCGTTTAAATCGCAGAGGATGGAGCGAATGTGCTTATACTCCTACCAGGTAACGCGTCCTCCATCCCGCCGCGACTACCCGACCTATCGTCCGTCCTCCGAGTGCTACGGGACCACGACAAGTCCGCAGAGTACGCGTACACGATGGTCTGCCTGAGTTATCGGGGATACTGGACGTCAAGCGGGCGGGCCTCGGAGCGCGGGATCAACAAGGACGCGGAGGCGGCGCTCCGCTGGATCGCGGACAGGTCTGAGCAGGAGTTGGAGCAATGCAGCGTGCCACCCGTCCTGATATTCTGGGGCCAGAGCGTCGGATCGGGGTTCGCCACGAACCTCGCTGTATCACGCAACTTCCCAAGTACATTACGCCTAGATTCCATAATTCTAGAGACTCCGTTCCTATCGATCAAGGAAATGCTCGGGGCGGTGTATCCTGGGAAATGGATACCTTATCGGTATCTGTGGCCATTCCTCCGGAACCACCTCGATAGCTGGAAGAACATGGGTACCCTGGCTGAGCGGAGCAGCGCTGCGAAGGTCCCGCCGCCAAGAATATTCATCTTGGAAGCGGGGAGGGACGAGCTCGTACCGCCCAGCCACGCAGAGAGCATCTATGGACGGTGCGTGGAAGTCAGTTTACCCGTTGAGAAGGCCGTGGTACATAATGCGTATCACAATGAGGCGATGATTCGGGCGGAGGGGAAGAGAGCGGTTACGCGGGCGATTGAGACACATGTCGCCGAGGCACTTAGGAGGCGACAGGAGGTCAGCTCAGGGGATGATGGGTCAGCTTAGCGTACGCGTGAGGATTCTCCCCTTGTTGCAGTATTACAAGCAAGGTTTGGTGCATCCTTGCAAGGTGATGGTACAATACCGCAAAAGTAAGGCAGGGGTTAAAGTGGCTGCAGATAGCTGGTGGATCTGTTTGTCTTGTAATTACTTGTATCCACCCTTTCGTACTAGCGTACCAAGAGAACACTGGCCCGCGTACTCCGGATCTCGAAGATATGGTCATGGCAATGAACTGCTGTGCATTTGAGACCTGGTCCGGACGAGCAGTTTCCTGGTCTTCTCCTATTTAACTAGCCTTATCTCCACTCATGGAGCACCTCATACGTCGTAGTCGGCCCGGGCAAGAGGAATTGCGCGGTCCTTGAACGGGGTAAAAAGACAAGTAATACAGGAGATCCCGTCGACTCAAAAAGGTAGAAATATGTCAAGGCGCCAGTGTGATGTGATGTGATCTCAAAGTGCCTGTTCGCCAAGCGAGGCTCCAACGAACCGTGGTTCATACCGAAGTTCGGCAGAGGAAACGGAGGCTGTTGCACAACTCGGCATGGAGTCTTCGTACAGTACTACTCACATGTACACTACTTTTGCGTCCCACCGCCGATAGCACCCCTGGCTCAGGTTACCATTTGGACCTCCAGCCCGAGGCGGAGGATCTCGACCGGGAATGAACTTCCCACTTGGGTGAGTGTGATGGAGCGCCTCCACCCGACGCGGTGAAGCTCTGTCAAGGCCCATGCCAGGACTGGACGCGAACAGGCAGCAGCCGAACTCGAATCCGCACTTTGGAGGGGCAATTGGGTTGATCTTGGGTGTATAATTCCATTTTCCGAATCATTTCGAGATATTCGACCCTTTATTGCCATGTTCACGAGCGATTCAAGATGGAGGGACTACCATTTGTTCACTTGAAGTGGTGGTGAAACTCCCAACCATCACTTCCATATTAAGGCGCTAATGCGAGGTATCTAAGTACCGGTGTACACTCCTGTAGTACGAGAACACCACACCGCGCAGGGGAGGGACATGAGGGTGGGTGACACTTGAACGCCATACCCCTGTCTAGCCTCACGGAATGGCACAGATTCATTGGTTCTATCAGGGGTGTGTGTGAGTCGGACATCCAGCCTTTCCCGTTTTTTTGGTATTTGCAAGCCATCCCAATCAACGTATCACGACTAATACGTACACGACTCCTCCTGTTGACGATGCCCTGCCTTGTTTGCTGCCTTACACCCCCTGGCTCAACGACTCACAATATTGCGGCGTTTCCACAATTTCCATTTACCCCCCCTTGCTCCTTTGCCAGGATCCCCCCTGTGAATCCACTGGGGAAACTTGGACTTGGTCCCGGCCCATGTTCCCTCCCTGAACTCAGCCCCCGACCTTTTGTCTTGGGAAACCGTCCCGACCAAATTACCAGCACCCCACTTTCACGGTCAGCTGATACCGCGGAAGGTTCGCATTGGGGGGTAGAAGTACTTTACGCGACGGAGCGTGTCGGAACAAGGGGACATCACGGAACTTGTACAGCCAGCTTCAGTTACGGAGGCGCCGCAAAACGCTGGCAAAAAGCACCCCCGATCCCAGCATGGGCCACCACACTTACATTGTATCCCCCCCTTTTTGATCAAGCTAGGGAGTGAGGCCCAAATTTTCCTCGGTCACGAATGTACCCGCTGCCTTCTCGTCGAGTATATAGAGACCACCCCCCCCCTCCCTCCGACCGTGACTAGAAATCTCGTTTTCCCAACATCCGGATCAGACGCGAAGACTGGCAGCCTGGAAGGTAAGGTAAAATCTACGACAAACGGACTTTCGCCCAACAGCCCGTCGCCTTCACATCGTCGTAGCCATCATTGGTAGCCTAGATCTTCTACCTTCACCTTTTTGAACATCATCATCCCCGGATTTCTATCATCTCCATATTCATTTCCCCCTCTCCCTGCGAACAGATTCCATCGCCTTCCAGCCTGATTCTGAAAACCAGCATCATTCCATCACACGATTTGACGATTTGTATGATAAACGTGAAAGTTACGCCAAAATGTTCAGCTCACGACGACGAGATTCCCATTCCACCACCAAGAGCTTCACCAAGGGCTACAAGGTGAACAAATCGAGCTCCTCCTTCAGCAAAGAGGCCGGTGTCTCGAAACGACGACACGATTCTTCCCGCCGCAGGGCCGCGACTGGATCGATGACTATTAATGACCCCGATACCCCCATCACAAAGTGAGTTTTCCAAACATTTGAAAACTCCGACTCGCGTTTTGTTTTCAACTGTTTTATCTCCGGGTCATTTGTTTCTAACGACACACGTCTACTTCTAGCAACCCTTCATCTGCCATAACCACCCTTGTCGTTGGGTCAGAACAGAGGCTCTTTGCCGCCCACGAAGACGTCCTCTGCCACTCGCCCTTCTTCCAGGCCGCCCTGCAACGCAACTTCGCCGAGGGGAACAACACGAGGCGGATCGCGCTGCCCGACGAGGAGCCCGAGATATTCTCGTCCGTGCTGGAGTTCCTGTACAAGGGGGACTACTACCCGCGCCTCGTGCACAGCAAGAGGCGGAACTCGTGGGAGCTGGAGCCCGCTGAGGCCGACCGCCCCATCGAGTCGACCGTGTACCACCACAGCGTCGACGGGGACCTGCTGAAGGATACCGTCATATACTGCGCTGGCGAGAAGTACGGACTCGAGGAGCTGAAGAAGATTGCGCTGAGGAAGCAGGGACTTCGTGAGTAAACACCCTCTTCACGTCAAACCCTGAGACATGCGTCGTGTAAGTGTGTCGTCTTCTAACTTGAGATGAAACCCCTCAGAGTCCGGAATCCAGTGCAGCACCATCCTCGCGTCCGCCCGCTACGCCTACGCCAACACGCCCGACTCTGACTCCAAGCTGCGCGCCCACTACCTCGCTCTCATCATCCGGAGCCGTGGAACCTTCAAGCGCAGTGGGACGATGCAGCTTGAGATGTGGAACGGCGGCACCCCGTTGTTCTTTGATCTCTTCGTTGCGCTGTGCAACCACGTCGATGACATCTCCGCGGCATCGTGAGTCCCGTCCCAAGAAGTGATGCCCTCTTTTATCATGCATTTCAAGATTATGCTAACGCCCATCGTCTTTGAAGATCTACCCCTCGCAGCAACCGCCACTCTTAGAGGCAAACTCTCCACGCGCACGCTCACCACCAGTCTTCCATCTCGCCTCATTCCCCAGACGACATCCACTCTTATTCATATTTCGTCCCCGGTCTCATAATGATATTACGCTCTCCCAATTTTTTCAACTTCTCATCTCCTCGTTTCAGCCGGCTTTTTCTCCCTTCTTATTCGGATACATAGAGGTCATTTCAGGATTCCCGCGATTTGCAAAAAAGAAAATACGAGCAAACCAAGATTGTGTTTACAAAGAACGAGGGCTCGGGGCGTTATTTCTCATTTCCTCATCTTTTTTTGTCTCATCTATTCCATGTTTTCCTCCTCTCTTCTCTTCGGTTTTCCTTCTTGTCTCTTTCGTTTCGTTTTGGTGGCCTATTTGGATTTCTGTTTCCTCTACGTTTGGCGGCGTCTCCTTTTCCACCTGTTGATCGATCCCCAGATCATGTTTTTTTTTCTCCTCGTGACTATTGTTTGGTTTCTATTTCATATGGATACGGTGCTCTTTTTCTTCCCCCGGGAACTTTGTATCATCACGCTGCTGGGGTCTTGTCGATTTTTCTTTCGGAATATGGGGTACTTGGTTGTCGGATTTCCTCTTTCAAAACCTGTGTTCTGTCCAATGTCGGGTTTCCTTCTTTATGAGAGCAAGGGCAAGAAGCTTGGCTAGAGGACCACGTAGAGCTTGAGGCTCGACGGTCTCTCTCTCCAGGAAGCTGCCGGAGGAAATGGTTCGGGCCCTTTCGGTGGCCACGGTTGGGACTTTTCTGTATTATTACCGTTCTCGACGCTCACTTGGGACGAAAAATCTTGGCGAAAGAAGTTTTATACGGCTCTGCGCCGTTAGCGGCTGCGATAATAAACGAGAGCTTTCATTTGAATCCTTCAATTGCTCCGTGATTCATCGTGTGTTGAAATATCTGCACTTATGTGCAATTATGTGCAACTATGGCCGAGGCGCGTTTTGTGTACGAATGGACGCATTTTCCAATATCTGATATCCCACTTCCTGCACTCCCCACTCTGAGGAGCCGAAGACGCAACTTCGCGAAACACAACCGTACCATGCTTACCGTTCTCCAAGTTCACGTTTAGCATACGTATACACCCCCACTATACCGTGACTCACAAGCCTGCCCGTTGTAAAAAGATCTTGATTCCGCGTACGGAGTAGCGCGGCCGGAATCCTACGCCCGTTTTCCGGTCACCATCTCGTCTGCCCGTTTTGGGGCCCAGTGCTTGTAGATGTACCAAGTGGTTGGGAGGGTGGAGTGGAGATGACATGGATAGGGGCGGGTGACTGTACAGCAGTAATTACTCGGCAATATAAGTACAAGACAACTGACAATGTAATAGCTTGGGGTTTGGTTGCGCGGAGGGAGGATGTAGGGATGGAATGTGATGTGGACTGGAGGGGCGCGTATTCTACACTTCCCGCCCGCGTTCGTTTGCTCGAGGACTTATGCGCCAAATAAAGAACAAAAGGTCATTATGATTTCTTGAAAACTCGAAGTAGTGTCAAAGCTCGAGGGATCAATCATCTTCGTTGACAATGTGAATTATGCAGCTTCGGTGTAATTCACCCCCTCCACGCCTCGCTACCCTCCAGTCCCATCCATCGCTGCCAAAAGACACCAATATTACACAATGTTTGCAAGTCTCCACACCATCCCGTCACATTAGACGAAAGGAGCCAATGTGGGATGGATCCGTTACGGCGAGGCCCCCTTGAGCTCTGGCCTAAGTTTTATACCCCCGTCCCCGGAAAAGCACCGTTTTTCGACAGGACCACCATCCCTCGCTCCCTTGCAATGTATCCCTTCATGAGATTCTAGCGTCCCACGCCGTTAGTGACTCATTACATGTTAAAATTGGAGGGGAAAGAAACGGGCCGGAATTTGATTCGCCGCAGCACACGAGGCACGATGTTGCCTACGTCGCCTCAGGCAGCAATGCCGCGACCTCGGTGAAAATAGGGCGTGTGACTAGACATGACAACCACTCATTCACGAGGCTGACGGTGCTAACCGCGGAATAACCAAGGAGGAGTCACCTGCACCAGATGCCTCGTTGTGGGAATGGGGGTGGGGGTGGGGAGATAGACGCCTTGATGGAAAAGGGTACCCCACATACCTTGTATATCAGGTTCGCCAAGAAACACTCAACCTCGTCCGTGTCGATCATATCTCCATCGCTCTTGAGATTAATTGCCGCCTGGAATTCGGCTATGGGGATACGCGTGCGCCGAACAACGGCCGCCGCGGGCTCCTTGGGCTCCTCGAAGCCTCCCGCGACGAAAACCTTACGGAAGAGGTTCCTCATGGCGATGTCCCGACTCCGCTCCAGCGCGAGATAGATTCGCAGTCGGACAAACTCATCCTCGCCCTCCTGTAATGCGACGTCGAACGAGTGGAGGTCGCCACGCCTGATGCACTGTGCCAGTGGGAGGAACATCTTCTGGAGTTTTGGATACGGCTCTAGGAGCTCTTTGGTGGGAAGCTTGTGGGAAGTTAGGAGGCAGCATGGGATGAGGTAGGTTAGAATCTTTCTACTTTGAATTAGACTTCCATCCTGTCCACGAAACCGATGGGGGCGATGAATTTAACGTACTCCTTGTTCCGGACGGCGGCCTTGTGACATAACTGCCACGCCTCCATCAGATGCTCCTCGGCCTAGGTCGGATTTCACATCAGTACTGCTAGCTGTGATGTGGCGACGAGGCCCCTTACATTTTGGTAGTTTTCTTCTAGGAAGGCGAGGACACCGGCGTAGTACTTGAAGGTAACCCGCTGGGCTTTCGGGAAGTTCTCCAGGGGGGGCATGTCGCCTTGATAGGCTGAGAGCGCCTTGAGAATGGTCTTCGAGAGGCTGACGGAATTAAGCTTGAAATACGTCTTGAAGAGCAGGTTTATCACGAAGTAGATGCCCCATTTCCTCGACTCTTCAAGGGGAGATCTGGTAGTAGGGTCTACGTTAGCCATAATTTCTCCCAGATTCTAACCGCGATTTCTCAGACTCACCTATCACTCAAGCACAGAGTGAAGATTCGTTTCAGCATCTGTTCGGAATCCCGCAGCTGCCCACTCTTCTCCATCTCGGGATCAAAATCATCGGCAAGGGCGAGTCCCTTATCTGCTGTTGGGTTCCTCGCTTTCTCCTCGTCTGATTTCATCGCGTATAGGCGCAGGTGCTTCCCCATGACGTAGAGGCAAGGAAGGGTCCACGCCTCAAAACCGTGGTTCGTATAGCCCCTCACAACGAAAGATGTGAGCTCCTTCCACGTCTCATAGACCTTCGACCAAGATGGTGTCTATCCACGTAGTGAGCTACAGGCTTAGGATGATTAGGAGAGGACTGTAAGTAGTGCACCTACCTTGCCGCTATCTGCCGGTTCAAGCATAGGAACTATCTCTGAGAGAGCTTTCCAGTACGCACAGAGGATATCTAACCACCCAGTGAACTCATCATCGGGCAAGTTGTTGAGGTAGGACGACTTCTTCATCGACCGGGAAACATCCTTCCTCACGGTCGCTGAGTTGGTGCTCTTCCATATGGAGCGTAACCGGTCTGGGTTGTCTGGAGGGGGAATCGGCAAGAGAATCTGGGCGACAAGGTAGCCATTACCGGATGAGTGAGCCGTAGCGAGCTCACCAGCGAGTTTATCCATCTCCCCAAGTCAGTGTGCTGTGGCAGGTCGAGGATGTTCTTTGGGAGAAATTTGACTGCGCTCAATATAGTGTTGGGACGTAGGGAGGTTTTGGCTGGTGAGGTAAGAGTTGCAAGAGTGTCTGAGAGCTCCTACCCACATTAAGCAGTTCCTAAGACTAGGTGAGGTTGAACAAAGGTACTCGTCCCCACCTTGACGCTCGGAGCCCCACCATGCGATCCACAGTATATGGTACGAATATAATATTTACACGCACGGTACAGGGGTCCACAATCATGGCGTAAGCCACACTTAGCGGCGGTTTTCTGTGGCTGAGATGCTTAGGGCTCACGCAAGAAAATATTCCACACCCTCCTTTCTGTTGTGCGTCCTGTTTTCGACATTTCCATCCACCACCAAGCCTCGACATCGACCGCACACGTCCAACTGACACAGTAAGTTCTCCTATTCCTCAACCAACTCATCTCGACACTGAATCAATTTCTAACACTCTCTTTTAAAGATGGGTAAGAATTCTCCCCTCTGCTCCCCGCGATTTCCTCTGTTCCCAAGCGAATCACGCCGTCGACCAATGCGCCCAATCCCGCGATCTTAGCCAACTGCCCGACCCGGCATCACTGGGATAACGAAAGCGAAGCGCCATTCACCACGATTGGATCCATTTCTGCATCAGGGAGCTGTGCTTGGCCTGCCTCCGTGCGACCAAACCGGATTTCTGACTACGACCGCCCCCCCGCGGGATCAAATCCGACACGATCCGCTGTTGGAGAAAAATTCTGATGCAGTCACCGACAACTCCCATGGTCCCTGGCATACGGGGAACGAGCGGAAAGGGACAACACGGTCTGCTAGGGACTTGAGCTAACTGGGTTCTTCCAGGTCGTCTTCATGAGTACGAGGTGATCGGGCGCCACCTGCCCACCGAGGCACAGCCCACCCCTGCCCTCTACCGCATGACCATCTTCGCGGTCAACCCTACCGTCGCCAAGTCCAGGTACTGGTACTTCCTGCGCGGTCTTAAGAAGGTCAAGAAGGCCACCGGCGAGATCGTTTCCGTTAAGGAGGTACGGCATCATACTCTCCTCGTGTTTCTGCGGGAAGCAACTGGTGAAGACAGCATTGAATCACCACTAACGCGCCTCTGATTACAGATCAGCGAGAAGCACCCCCAGAAGGTCAAGAACTTCGGCGTCTGGCTCCGTTACGACTCGCGCTCCGGCACCCACAACATGTACAAGGAGTACCGCGAGATGTCCAGGACGGATGCTGCCGAGTCCCTCTACTCCGACATGGCCGCCCGCCACCGTGCCCGCTTCAGGTCGATCCACGTATGACTCCCCTCACTCTGGACTACCGATCGAGGCACGCTTGAAATGCTAACATGGGCCCCCTAGATTCTCCGCATCGTCGAGCTCGAGAAGACCGAGGACATCAAGAGGCCGTACATCAAGCAGCTTGTGACGAAGGACCTCAAGTTCCCCCTCCCCCACCGCGCTGTCAGGAACGGCAGCCAGAAGCTCTTCAGCGCCACGCGCCCTTCGACTTTCCAGTAAGCAGGATTGCCATTGTTTTGGGACAGGGTTTCGGTAGGCTGCGAAGGTGTTTTCAAAGGACCATGGAAGTACCTTGCATTTGGTCCGTATTAGTTCGGATCGGCGTCCAAATCATGCAAAATGAATGAACCTAAACGATCATCTTCTCGTGATGCAAGACCGTGTTCGTGTTGAGGTTATCTTGTTCAGCACGGGAAGTCATCCTCTCTGTACTATTATATGGCCAGGGAGGGGGGCGAAGGCGTGCTGGAGAAGAGGGCCGAATTGGGACCAATAGAGGGTAGGAAAATGGAAAAGAGGCGTTTATGAATCAGAATCAGTGAGGATACAAGATACCTGGGGGGTTCTGCTGCTGTGTGATTTCCAAGGACTATATGCTCGCTCGTATTGCTACCGTGACGATGCGAATGTCAGCCTGCGCTAAGATTCGGACCCTTCTTGAAAACCAAGAGGATTAATCTCCCGTCTCGCCGGCCCCGCCAGGTTCCTACCCCGCTTCCCATCACTTCTTATCGCCAACTTCGAAAGACGGCCGTCACAATGGAAGGAGTGGGAGACAAGAATACGGAGCCACGCCAAGTCGAAACCATGGAGCCCACCGAACTTCGGTACACCACCGTGAAGTCAACACTCCCCGCTCTCCCATACCCTCCCCATGATTCCCGTGAGCACATCACCACCGAGCGCCTGGTCCTCCGACCAATGGCCGAATCCGATCTAGAAGAGTTCTATATCCTGCGGTCAGACGCGGCAGCCATGGCCTTCACATCCTACGGAAAGGTGGACGAGGATATCGAGGCATCAAGGAAGATCCTCGCGGGGTATCTCCCGCCGCACGATCGCGATACCTACGTGCTGGCCATATGCGAGAGGGAGACGGGAAGGATGGTGGGATTTGGGGGGAACCTGGCGAGAACGCACGACGACGGGTGGCCGGTGGTTGGGTACGCCTTCGTCTCGGGGGCATGGGGGAAGGGGTACGCGACGGAGTTCTTGAGGGCGTTCATGGGGGTCTGGTGGGGGTTGGAGAGGGAGGTGACTGAGGTCCGGGCTGAGGTCGGAAGCCTCGGGGGGTGCCAAGTGGAAGGGGAGGCGGCCTCGCGGGAGGGGGACACGGTGGAGGAGTTGATGGTTGGGATTACGATGACGGGGAACATCGGGAGCGCGAGGGTGTTGGAGAAGGTCGGGTTCAAGAAGGTTGGGGAGCGGTGGGGGATGAAGAGGGACAGGAGCGGGGCGGAACATATTTTCATATTTACTTGCGGCCGGCCGGAATGACGCGCATGACTGTAAAATATGTAGTTTAAGACATTGCAGATGCTGACAGGCCGAAGGGAAGTTGACGGATATCCGCATTCATGGAGTATGTGTATGGAGCACGAATACTATCCACCCAGAAGTCATTCGTCCGCCGCAGTGGTCCGTGGGTGCAGCAAGGCGTCACAAGTAGAATCGCCTGGAAGTGTCCATTCCTGGGAAGATCGTGTGTTTTCTGGCACAGGGAGCAGCGATGCCGAATCTCGCCGCAGACATGGCCAGTCGGTATTGCAAATCCATCCCCGCTTGCTTGCAGGACTCCGGGGCTGAACAGCGACGGAATGATAAATGTATGAATCATTGTGTCTTTGTCACACTCGTTTGAGTGGGCTAGGTTCAGCTGGCAGACGATAAAATGGACCAGGGTTAGTTAAATCAGGCCTCCCATCAGGTCCGATTACCCCACTACAGACCACAAGGTCGGTCTGTCCCTCCTGAGACGTCGACTGCGAGTATGTCCCAAGGGCTACCAACTATGATTGTTCCCGCGCTTACAGAGTACTCCCTCCACCTACCACCCAGAACATGAACCGGCATATCTGCCTACATGTAGACACAAAGGTCTCGCTTGACTTGCCTCATCCATCCCAGGCTTGGCTGCACGTGTCCAGCCCCTGGCCAACGATTTCAGAAGCGACACTGGCGCATTACGACGTCCATGGGGCGCGGCAACAGGGCACCGAGGCTTGGAATCGATCCCAACAGGCACCGCCCTGCCCCTTCTTTCAACGTTGACCAAGCATTCCCTGATCTGGGTCCACTAATATTTCCTAATGCGAAAGTGATCACTGTGTTCCCGTCTCTCCTCGGCCAATCCCGCACATGCCCATCCCATCTTCTGCCTGATGTGGATGCTTCTCATCCGATCCGCCCTCATCTTTTCATGAAATATAGGGATAGATAATCCCGCGCCGCCGGGCCAAGACTCCATACAGATGGGGGAGTACTCGTATTTGTAGGCAGCAGGAAGCCCACCCGCAGATCAGGAAGAGCCCTTGAATCTTGAGTGTTCAAACTTGCAGCGTGACCGATACATCCTTCGACTTCCTTCTTTATCCCGCGACCATTCCGTCACCACCGCAAACGTCCGATCAATATTCAACTGCATCTGCGACCCTCGCCACATGACAGCGCATCCCCCCTCCCCCCTTCTTTTCCCGCCTACTTCGTTGCCGTCAAACAGATCGCCTCCATTACTTACGACGTACGAACGGCGGATTCTGGCGACATATAATATATACCTCGCTGAACACCCATCCACGGCGCGGGGCTGTTTAACCCCTCCCCCGCTTGCTGATCCCCGTGATCATCGAATCCGCCACCGAGGAAGCGAAGACAAATTGACTTTGTCTAGCCCAACATGGCGCCGCAAGCGCCGGACGCTAAATCTTATTACGGCTACTTGTTCAAGCAGGACAAGTCGTCAACCGAGATGCTCAGTGCCCTGCTCAGGGCTATTGCCAACCACATAGTACGACTTTCCACTCCCTCCGAAAGACGAGAGGTGGACGGCCTCGCGACTAACCACACTGGCGCTGTAGATTACTGAAATTGGTGATAAGAACGAGAAGAATTTGACGCCGACGAAGCTCGCCGCCTTCTACCGAGCGGCTGGCGGCGACTATGACCGTAAGTATCGTACGCCGCTCTCTCCCCGAGCCCAAGTTCTGGAGGCCCCTTCCCCGCTAATCGCCGATCGCTGACACGGAGTTCCTTTATACAAGGCCTATTCCTCACAATGCCCGACATCCTCTCCTTCATCTGGTGCAAGATAGGCTGCGAGCACTCCCTCCAGCCAACCGGGGACGACTATAAGCCCCCCTCTATCCCGGCGCTCACTCTCCGCGGCTTCGTCCGGTGGGAGACCGTCGAGATCCTTCTCGACCCGGCCGTGCACGTGCCCTTCATACAGTTCGCAGTGCAAAACTGGGCCCTCAAGCATCCGGATACCGGCCAACCTTTCCCATCGCCGCTCCCTGCCGACGCGTTCCCCACCGAGCCGGACGCGAAGATGGTGAAGTGGCACGAGGACAACCTGCAGTCGATAAAGGGCCAGGAGCGTGAGGAAGAAGATGCCAAGGAGAAGGCCGAGGACAAGACACCCAGGCCCTCGAGTCCGAGGGAGACCCGGCGTTCTCGGAGATCACCGCGTCCGTCGCCGAGAGGGTCACCGAGGACGTCACCCAGCCGCGCGGGCCCGACGCGAGCAAGCGACACCTCCAGCGAGGAATCTCTCCGAGGACGCCGGCCGGAACGTGGCCGGGGCGCAACCGGCGTTGGGAGCGGCGTGCACTACTTCCATCCCACGCAACCCGGTATCCGGCGGCCGGCCGATAGCTTCTTCCCAACCGTCCAGGAGGAGGAGGTACGCAGGCGCCGGAGCGTCTCGGGCAACCACTCGCCCAAGGATACGAGGCGGTCACCGGAACTCCCGAGGCAGCAGCTGCCAAAGGCCCAGCGGGTGCCGCCGAGCAGGGCGTATAGCCACCCAAAGGTGAGCCACGTCACCATCTCGTCAGACTCGGACTCGGACTCGTGCTCCCCGAGCCCTAAGATGCGGTCGCGTGCGCATCAGTTCCAGAGCGAGTCCGCCCTGCACAGAATGCCCACCGTAAGCAGCAGGCCCTCCGTCCGACACGTAGGGCCCGGGTTCGCGTCGCCGAAGAGGGGGTACTCGCCCAACCTGCGCCCTCCGCAGCCGCCGCCCTCGGAGTCCGGAGAGAGGAGGAAGAGTTTCCCGTCCGAGGGGTTGAGGGACAAATTGTTTAATACGGTCTCAGGCATGTTGTCTAGCAACACCGGGAATGGAGGCGGGGGCGGTGGCCACAAGACTGGGTCCGAGAGGCCGCGGAGTTCGTCGCGGGCTAATTCACATACTTCGGCCGGCGGACATCTACGGCCGGACGAATATATATCGAGACGGGAGGAGGCAGACTCGGATGATTCGGAGGACGACTACAATTCTTCCGAGAGGGATAGGCGGAGGAGGAACGAGATGGAGAGAGACAGGGAGAGGGAGAGGGAGAAGGTGAGGGCGAAGCCGGTTCATAGAGCGAGGGATAGGGACTGGGAACGAGATAGGGAGAGGGATAAGGGGTGGGAGAGAGAAGTGGTGAGGGACAGGATTAAGGAGAGGCATTCTGAAATTCTCGACGAGAGGCCGTTGAGGCCGGCGCCGAAGAGGGCGAGTCCCTACCGCCGGGCGGGGCCGCCTTCCGACACGGGGCCCAGAGATGGGTACGAGGGATTGAGGGATGGGTACGAAGAGCCGAGGGATAGGGATAGGGCGAGGCAGGAGAGGAGGCGGAGAGATATTTACAGGGACTGAGCGGGCACGCGTTGATTAGGGCTGGCAGTGGTTGACCATCTCCTCTTTTTACCATGTTTTCTCCTCCCCTCTTGGGCAGGTTAGAGCGTTTGAAACGTTTACGGAAGGAGCCCTTGGTTTACGGGTTTGAAAGGATGGAATGCCTTTTTTTTTTTTTAACGGACGGCATGAACAAGACCAGAGTCGGGGCTAGGCGTTTGGGGATTTGGCTTATTTCAACGAGTACATGTGACCGATGGAAATAGGCGGGTGTTGGAGCGCCTCTATTTTTGAAATGACATTCTTTACATCTAGGTGCTCGCAGGCAACAACAGGTGAGGATGAATTGTCTCGCTCGTGAATATATGGTGCTTTGGACTCGTAGAAGCTTCCACCCCGCTCCTTACATGTAGCTGCGGGTGGTGCTTGTCTCTTTCCGACGAACCTCCGTCTGATCTGTCGCAAGTCGAAATATATCAGGAGGGAAACATGATTGAATCGTCGCTGAGGCCGAGGTAGAGTTAACAGTGGGTTTTCAATGGGGATCCATTAACCTCAAACCTACTGAGCAGTAACCAGCAATAATGCGAGAACAAGAGACAAGTGGATGGCGCCAACCCGACCCACAAACGCCAAGCCTATTACAATCCCTGCCCCTTTCTTTGCCCCACCAGCCCTCCCGACTATTATTAGCGAACCAAACGCTATTATTATATACTTGTATTATGGTGGTGCACATTGCAGGCTGGGGTGGAGGTCCTAACGAATACTGAGCAGTTCGACATGGGAATATGAGTCCTCTAATGTCATCCCCTTGCTTGTACAGAAGAGATGCCCAGCCACTAGTTAGCAGGCGCTCTCCACTCTTGTCCATGAGGGGTAGAACTACTCGTACTCACTCCGATACTCCGCACACCCCTTGAACATGCCAGGGGAGGGGTTGCTTTTACCCAGTCGATCCGCCGTTCCCTACCTTGCCTGAGAGCTACCATGTAATAGCTACTGCCCCTCCTCCCCTCCTTTCCATCCCCCCCGATGCATGGCATACCCTGTCTTCCGACCCCACCTCCCTCCCGCGAGGCACGGGCTGCCTGCGGCTGTACCACCCACAGCCCAACCCCAACCCCGGCACCTGGGGCACACCATTGGACGGACCAGTTTGTGCCATCTCGGGTTCATGCCAGCGAATGGTAGAACAGGGAACGGGGGTGGCAAGGGGCGGAGGGGGATGGGATGCCTTCCACCCTACGAGTAATTGTAGAGCCAACGCAACCAGGCCCGACCATGCAAGCCCCAAGCCCCAAGCCCCAAGCACTTGACACCGTAATCCACCACACCAAGGCTCCATCCAGTCGGCAAAGACAAGGGTGTACTAGCCTGCGGGGGATGTGCCGGACCAAGGGTGCCTGGCCCGCGCGCGCGCGCCGTGTGTGGAGTGGGAGTTGTGACATATAATCATGTGTACCCTCCTGATGCGCAGACATTCCTTTTTGTTCTCTCTCCTACTACCAGAAGTACTCATTCTGGTGCTAGCTAACACGAGTCCCGGCCCACCTTCACATGCTTCTCATGCTTGGGTCTTGACTCTCGCTCCTTCCAGATCTTTCCGGCTTACTGGGTTCTTTCCACGTCGCCCTTTCTACACGTTGTCCCGCCTGCCCCTCTATTTTATCTCGGTCGCGACCCAGCACGCCCGCGCCTCGCCTTCCCTCGCGACACACTCGTTATTGCGACTCATCACTCATCCCTAACGCCTCCGTCGTAACACCACCTCTTCGGACCCCGCCCGCGCCGATCGCCCACCGAGAGGTCCAACAGCATTTCATCTCCAGCCCCTGCACCTGCAGCGACAATCTATCGGAGTCGCCGTGGTGTACCGTGCTTCGCTAGCAAACTTCCGCTTATTCCTGATACCATCGTACCACGCGCGTGCAAGGGTTGGCTGCCGTGGATTACCGGCGGCTTACCTTACTTTGGTTAAAGTTCGATTGCGGTTGAATCTGAGGGCACCTACCACCCTCACCCTCACCCGACGAGTTGACTGATCCACGGGCCGGCTGATCTCGATCTCTAACGCCCACCGTAAACGCCGGCGGCCCTATTACAAAACCTTCGCCGACGTGGAACAACTGGTGAGACCAGAACTAGCTTAGACAAGACGAACAAGACACCAGACACACGTCTCATATGACTCCCCCCCGGATTTAAATAGGCAACAGCGCTGCCCGACTTGTCTCTACCTCACGCACTTCTCGAACACCTCACACAACCCCCCGAAACTTGTCATACGTCTTCCAAAATGAAGGGCAGGCCTGTCGATGAGCTCGTTTACGAGCGCATGTATCCCAAGCCAGGACAAGGCGACCCTACGGACTTCCAAAGCCTCCTGGGGCAGAACCTGATCCCCGAGGTGAGACAGGAGGTGTTCTCCTTCTACGGCCACCTCGACACACCCGAGGCCAAGTATCCCGGCCTCGACTACTGCAACCGCATCCACCGCATCCGCCTTAGCCGCTGGCCATGGCACCGCCGACTCTTCCGCACCTTTGATTCACTCCGACTCACGGACCACGAGATCTCCAAGTTGACCAAGTGGGAAGGAACCAAGTGGGCGAAGGAAAGGTACGAGCGAGAGCAGGGCGCCCCTATCCGAGATACCACCGCCGATGGATTTGCCGACTCCGCCGAGTCTGCGATGCGGACCCCCCGCGTCTTGTCTCCTTTGCGCGAGTCGCGGATGGTGATGGCCGTCCGATCGGACGAGACAGACGCCGCGCTAGATCTTGAGCAGGAGGACGAAGTATTGGACGAGGGGGACGGCGAAGGGCCGGACGAGGGAGCCGAAGAGGACGAGGAGGGGAACGGAGAGAGCGACGATGTGATGGAGAGTGTGGGGCCCACGCTGAACGAGCGGCTGAGGGAGCAGGTGGCACGCCGCGAGGCTGGCGACCACACGGCGGTCCTCGATGAGGAGTGGGAGCAGTGGCTCAGGAACGCTCTTGAAAGCGGTGGGTTTCCAGATGTCGCCGAGGCCATCTTCCAGGACCTGGAGCCCACCCTCCGGAGGGCCCTTGAGCACTCACGGGGCGGGGGTAGGCATGCTGACGACGCGTTCACGCCGGGGGAGGAACCGAGGCACGCGGAATACAGACGATATTCCGAGCTGAGGTTACCCAGGGCCGGTAGTTCGCTCCATAGAACGGCAGAGGCACGTGGGGGATAAAATCGAGAGAGCAGGCTGGTACTTGCCTGTTCTGGTTGCGCTCTTCTCCTCATACATTACGATGGGAGTAGAGCAAGCGATCCTCCTTGAGGATATTTAATGGCATTATGAAGCGATACACACTTGTTTTTCGGGTACTTTAATACAATCAGTTTCAAAACGTGACGGAGGTTACATTCTGTCCAGTCTTTTCACGGTGATTTCGTGTCAGCTGCTGGTTCAGGTGCAGAATAGGACTGTGAGGTCTCTGGATGAGGTGAGTTGCTGGACGAGATTCTTTAGAGCGACCCAAACTACTCCCACCGGACTGAAAGCTTCCCAGCCAAGGAATCACACACATTCTGACGGGATCTCATCGAACGTAACAATCGCAAACGCATTTTCGTATATTTCATATGTGAAACCGGGTCCATGACTGCGTACATATGCCTAGTTTACCAACTCCCTTTTCCCGGTATCAAACGCCAAAATTGAAGACTGAAAGACCGCTTCCCTAAACCTTCCGAGTGCCCCTATAAACATCCGTACGCCACCGATAATCCAGAAAAAAACAATAGAGAGAAACAGGGAGACGGGGTCGGGAGGGGGGAACGGACCCCCTCCCTCGTCAAGGGCAACAGGATGCTGAGCGAGACCGGGTACCGATGATGCGGGGCTCGCGAACCTCGACCCGGCGAGGTTCGCAAGTCTTGGTCTTGACGCACCGCTAGTACGGCTCTAGATGCGACCACTCCGGCACGGCCTTTATCTGCTGCCACATGTACTTCTCCAGCTTGTTCGCCGACTTGGCGTAGGGCGTGCTCTCGTTGTTGTACTTCCGGCAGTTGTCGAACACGAGCTTGGCGTCCTTGATGAAGTCCTCGGGGGTGGCATACTGGTCGGCCTCGAGCTTGGTCTCCATGGTGGTGAGGTCCATGGGCTCCTTGATGACCTCGTAGTAGTCGGCCACATCGTCCTTGTTGACGGGGACGAGGAAGGGCCAGGCGGCCTGGTGGTTCTGCAGGTCGTTGAGGAGGTGGAGGAGCTGGTTGTAGTTGGGGCCGTGGCGGGGCTGGCGCGCGAGCTCGTCCATGTCCGGGGACCAGCCCGAGTCCTTAATGGCCTGGATCGAGAGCGGGTCGATGGGGCCCACCTCCCCGGTCTTCCACTGCTTAGGCGGGGCATGGACGATGTGGCTCTTGCTGTACGCGCGTATCTTGGCCTGGACGCACTCCTTCTGCTTAAGAAGCATGCGGCCCATCTCGAGATAGCGGATGCGGGGCAGCATGGAGCACTGCATTATGGTGCCGCCCTCGTAGTCCTTTATGTATCCCATCCACACGCTCCTGTCCAGGGTGATCTCCTTGGTGAAGCCCTGCTTCTTGAAGTATCCGATCGCATAGTTGTCGGCGTACGTTAGGAAGTGCATCACGTCCGAGGTGGCCTTGACGTAGTCCTTGAGGTGGGACATGAGGTGGGCGCCGTAGCCCTTGACCTGCTGGTCCGAGCTGATGGCGCAGAAGACGATCTCGGCGAACCGCCGGCCCTTGAAGGGGCGGTAGGTTATCCCGCCCACCACCTCGAGGGGCTTCTTGACGATGGCGATGGAGAGGTGAGTGCGGTCGTAGACGAGGCGCGCGATGTAGTCCTTGGGCATCTTCGGGAGCTGCTTCTGGAAGATGCACTTCAGGCCCGTGAGGACGATGAGGCTCTCACGGTCGCCGTCGTTGTTCACCACTCGGAATTCAATCTCGCCAGTTCGCTCTTCGATGACAGCGGGCTGTTGATAGGGAAGGTTAGCCGCTGGTGAGGTCGGGGAGGGGAGGGCGAAGACAAGCGAGGGGTGGAGGCGGCGTTACCTTCTCGGGGAACGGGATGGGCTTCATCACCGGCTTCTTATCGGGCTCGGAGGACTCGCTTTGCTTGACGCGCTTCGCCGCCGAAGGCGAGGAGGGCTCCTCCTCGGCCTTGCGCTTCGTACCTGGTGCTTTGGTCAGCGGCATGACTACAGGTGGCGTGTTTTGTCGAGTATGGTCGGGGAAACAAAGCATCGGGGGTTCCGTACCATCATCCTTTATCTTAGATGACATTATGGGGCCACTTGTGCGACTGCCGGATCAGTGGATTCGGCGGCAGTCACGATGTCGCAGGGTGCTACTGCTCCTTGTCGCATTGACTTTCCTTCGCGTGGCGGCTTCCGCGCTGAGCTCCGTCATGTCACCACCCCCTGTTGCCTCCTGCCCACCCGTGCTGACCTCAGCAGAGTAGGAGGTGCCAGGGAGTTGAAACCCACGTGACTTCGAGACCAACAGGACAGTCCTCCTCTACCACGCTAAACCCTTTTTGGACTGGACACGTCTGGGGAGCTTGAAGCTCCACGCCTTCCCTTCCCATGTGAACGAACCCATTGATTGTCCTTTGCATTTCCACTCCACGTCAAGAACCTCCGCATTCGCACTTCCCTATCAACATTCGAGACGAGTGTGCCAGGCTGCACATACCCGATTTTACCCACCTCTTCGGTCAATCTCCTCCTTCTCTACGACAGATGGACTCCTCGCTGCGTGAGATCTGGACAGCCGCGCAGGGCAGCCCCTTCACCCCCGCCATAGGAAAGGATAGCCAATTCTACGTCGGATTTGGGTTGCTGGTACTGGGAATCCTGCTTGCTGGATTGTTCACTCTGAGTAGGTCATAGCCCTGCCACCAGTCTGTCTTCTTTTACTAACCAATACTAGACCGATCCTTCGCTAGTGTCGCAACTCTTGGAGTCCCAGCGTCCTTCGCCGTTGCGTAAGTCCCCCTCCGAGCTCCGGTTTTGCCGCGCGACCTCTCGAGCCCTTAACTGACTCCTATCTTAGCGTTGGAGTGGTATACATGTTCTGCGCCGTCGGAGTCTACGTTTAGAAACACACCGAGATACCCCAGAAGCCTTCGCCCGGTCAGCGACGGCGTTGTACATCTAGACCCTGCCCCCATCCTTATAAACAAAAGCGGGCGCTTGATGATTTGATTTACTCGGACTGCATAAAACATTTGATATTTCTCGTGATTGTGTTTTATTTGTTCCGTCTCACCTTACACCAGCAAAGATGTCGTCGCCTTCTCCTTCGCCCTCCCGTCCGGCGACCACACAGCCGATACTTCGAGCGATCACCAGCTCGACGCGGCCGCTATATCTGCTCCTGCGATGCATCAACTTTTCGAACAAGGTCCACGTTGAGATCTCCGAGAGCGGGATCAGATTCTCTGCGGACAACGCACGTGTGATGCAAGGTAAGGAGTCATATAGGTGGCCTTTCGCTCAGTCCCAGTGGCACGGTAATGATTGATAATCCTAGGGTCCGCCGTGCTGGACAAGACGCTGTTTTCTTCCTATGTTTTCCAGCCGCCGACTAGTGGCGATTCGAATTCCGACGATGTAGACGACGGTCCTTCACCACTGCCTGCCTTCCAGATTAACCTCCCGTTCCTCCTCGAGACGCTGCAGATATTGGGCTCCATGGACGTGGCGAAGAAAGCGGAGCCCGAACGAGGTACCATTCTCTCGTACAACAGGGGCGCGACGGCCCCATTCAGCGACCGCGCCTTGGGTCTCCCGGGGACATGCACCCTTACCTACGCCGAGGAAGGCGCACCACTGAGCATTACCATTGAAGAGTCCGGAGTCAAGACCACGGCCAACCTAGTAACCTACCTCCCCGAGATCCCCGACGACATTCCCTTCGACCGGGGTGACCTGGCCTTCAAAATCATCATGCAACCCCGCTGCCTCCTGGACGCACTCGCGGACCTCGCGACCATGGCCCCCGCGAAGCTCCTCATCGAGGTGATGCCCCACTCTCCCTATCTCATACTCGCGACCAAGGGCGGTGACTACGGGAGCTCGAGCTACGACTTCGCCAAGGCGAAGGACATGCTCGAGACGCACACCGTCAACGAGCGCTGGGCGCAGACGTACAAGTACGACTTCATCAAAGCGGCCAGCGAGGCCATGAGAATCGGGAACAAGGTCAGTTTCAGGGGGGATAGGCAGGGAGTCCTGAGTCTGCAGTTCATGGTGGAGGGGGAGAGGCCCGGGTCGAGCTTCCTGGACTTTAAGTTTGTGCCGTTTGGGGGGTATGATGCAGATCAGGATGAGGAGGATGACGGGGACGAGAGGTCGGATTTGTATGAGGAGTGAGCGGCTACCTTCTGTGCTGTGGCAGCGGAGGCAGGTTCATGTATTTGTGTTTTGCTCTGAGGCTTGGCCGATATACTGGGGCTGGTCGGTTTATGCATGCCTTTTATTCAACTTTGATGCGCTCCGGTAGATACATGTATTCATTACAAGGCCGATGATGCTACAATCTAGGCAACATGTCCCGATGCTTAAAAACTCCTCATTTACCCTCCATTTGGGTTAAAAGAACCTTCCAAGTATGTCCGGCAATACTTCTCACGACGCTGGGTAACCACAAGTCCATTTCACAATCATTCTCACTCCTCTCTTTTCTCCTTCAATTTTGCTCTATCTTCACATTCAAGTCATCCCCCTTACATCGCACTATTCGGTTCGACCAGGCGGCGGGCCGGGCGGTGGCTGGAACCCTTGGCTGAAATGAGCCTGACCCTGCGCAGGATCGACCTTCGACTGGTACACGGGCGGCGGGGGCATCGGATGCATCCCGTAGGCCGGCGGGGGGGCGGCCTCCGGGGGGTGCTCCATAGTAGGGCGTGAAGTTGGCTTGTGGGTAGCCGTAATGGGGGTCTACGCGGGAGAGCGCGTCTCTACCCACCATCCACTGTTTCTAGCGTCAGCGTCGCTCCAGGATATTCCTTTTTTCTTCTTTTTGAAAAAAAGAAAGAGGGGGGAGGGGGGGGGGGGGGGATAACGTACGTAGTGATACCGTGGCGGACGGAGACCTTTCCGGACGCGGCGTTGGGCGTGGATGTAGGCGAGGAGGAGGTAGAGGGCTACGAGGAATATGAGGCCCCCTACGATGCTCCATTTTACGATGTAGCCGGTCTGGCGTAACGTTAGCAGATGGTCGTTGGATACTGGGTAATAGTGGAACGGAGGTGGTGGAACGAACTCTTGAGTACCACCAGGGACGGACGACGCCATCGCTGTCCCTTACCCAGCCAGAGGGGATGTCTGTGTTGTCGGTCGATTGGCGGGGGTAGAGGTCCATTGTGAGTGTGTTTGGGGCGATTCGAAGACGCAGTAGGGGACAGGAAAGGTCTCGATTTTTTTGATATGGCGCGGTTATTATACAATACCCAGTACTCGTTGCCGCGTGGCGCTCACGGGACGGACTGTTATATTCGGACTGGCGCGGGCGTGTGGTGTGGTGGTGGGGAGCAGTGCCGACCACTCATGGGGTTGGGGTGGTGTAAGTGGGCTGCCTCTGACGGGAAGGGGGAGATGATACAAAGATGCAGGCTCAAAAAGGTAAGTTTGGAGGGACCAGTTAATTATTTATTCATAGGAGCAAGCAAAGAAACAAAGAGGTCGATATTCTGGGCGGATGTCCGACAACCTTGGCAACGGTCCCTCCTTGTAATCTGACACCTCGCCATGTGGTCCATGCTGCTGCTACATAACTAGCCTCTGAGGTGGGTGGGTGGGGCATATTCTAAATATCACGGATCCAATCCACCCTCATTGTACGAGTACTTCGCATCACTTACGATACAAAAAACAGTGTTCCCTTCCAGGTGTCTAAGTAGTTACGTTCGGGCTAGCCCCTCCAGATGTTAGAAGAGGTTGGCTTTGTGAATCAACCTTGGGCTTCGCAAGAACCGAGTCTGGGGCAGCTTCGGTGCGAGATGTGTTTCGGGATTACGCGGCCTCCGCGGGGTCGCCCCTCCAAGCTCTCTTCCCGGCAGACATCTTCCCGATGAGATCACTGTTGGGGCCTGCCGGACCGGCGGCCGGCCATGTTTCTTAAAAAGGATATATCTTGCGGATGGCGGAGGCCATTTCAGGGTATATGCTGTTATTTTGCGTTGTCACTCTAAATACATGTACTCTTTTATGTCCTTTAACAGCTTTATTTTAATTTCACTTTAAATACATGAATGAGAGGCTCTTCGGGTATGCTTAATTGCTCTTCGTCATGTCATGATGTTACTTGGGGTAGAAACCTGGTCCAGCGAACCCATCAATGGCAGTTAGCAGCCACTGATGGCAAATTGTCGTTTGCGCCTTCTTCCCCAGCTGCCAATGACGTACCCACAAACTCTCCAATTCGGACACCGCTCCCGTAAAAAAACCGTCCCCTGAACACTCCGCCCAGATGTCGTAATTATGTCCAGCACGCCCGCAGCCAAGCGCCGCCGCATCGATGCGGCAAGCGCCACCCTCCGCCAACCCTTCCGTTCCCCCGTCGTCAAGCGGCCCCCGAACGACGTCACCACGCCGGCTGCGGGGAGCGCGGCGCGAGGCGGCGCTATTTTGGGGACGCCGGGGCGCACGCGCATGACGGCTTTGGGTCAGGACACGCCGTCGAGGGCCGCGCGGGGGGTGCGCCGGCCTGACTTCGTGTGGAGGGAGCGTCGGGCAGAGTTCGAGGCGAAGAACGCGGCTCTCGAGGATGAGATAGTCAGGTTACGGGACGGGGACGGAGACGGGGAGGTGACGGTGGAGAACGGGACCGGGGATGATGAGTTGGATGGGTTGATTGTGAAGTGGAGGGCCGCTGCGCAGCAGGCGGCGGATGAGCTCTTTGAGACGTCTAGGTCAAGGGTACAGAAGTACGCCCCTGCCCACCCCCCCCTTAGCTCACCATTCATTTGGATCGAGACGGCTGCTGACAGCAATTAGTATGGGAGGCATGAAGGAGCTTGCAGCGATGAGGAGACGGCAGGCGGAGTTCTTTAAAGAGGAGATGGGGGGCCGCCCGTCTAAGAAGCCGGGCTCCGATGACGGCTCTATGGACGGGGACTGGTCTCCCGGCTCACAGGAGGAGCAAGACGAACAGGAGGACGAAGAAAAGGTTGGTTCACGGACAGCGGATGGCTCCACGTGTGCGTTTATTGACCGACTGACGCATGGTAGGAATATACCATGGCTACGATGTTGCGGAGCCTGAATATCGACGTGCACGTCATCGGCTACGACGAGGCAGAGGGATCCTGGAAGTAACATAACCGCGCGTCCTATCACTTACATGCCCCATGGCTTGAAATCTTATGAGACGACTCATCATTTGGTAAAAAAAAAAGTAGATGATATTGAAAAACCTGAAAACTACCCTGCCGCTTCTGATAGCGGTATTCTAGTCTATAGAGTACACACCAGGCCGCTCCTCGAAAGAACGCTACAATTGAAGACACTCCCCCAGTGATATATTCGGCCATCAAGGTGTTAGTTCCTTGACGACGGACCCGCACGCTTTTCTAAATACCTAGCCCCTGTCATGCCCAAAAAGAAGCCTCACGGGGGGTGGCGCCCTGCCGCGAGGAACCGCGCCTACGCTTTGATTGAATGATACGCCCAACACCATCGCTATGCAGTGAAAGATACCCGAAGGATTACGGACGAGGCCATCAGCTCAGGTCCATCGCGTCGACGTCCTCCGGTACGCTCTCGATCGGTTGGATCTCGGCCGTCTGCGGAGTCCCGGCTACCAGACGGCTCGCCGGCACAATCGTAGGTACCGACGCTGCCGGGGCGTCGTCGCTCTCCCTCATCCCCCGTTCCCGCCGCGCGCGTGCCCTCGCCTCGATAATCGCCTTCCGCACACTGTCGTGCTCCGGCGCTACCGTCAGCGAGCTGGGCACGTTGTAGAGAACGACCTGCATGTCCTCGAGCCTCTTCCCCGCTAGCCGCCCCTCTGCATCGGCCCTCACGATGGGGGGGATGCGATTTGCGCGGAGGGCGCGCTCGATGTCCGGGAGGAAAACGATCTTGCCCTCTTCGGGTTCGCTCTCTGACGAGGAGAGCTCATCGTCGAGGTTGTAGATGTAGACCTTGTGCTTCGAGTCGTCGAGTTGCATGTATTCGGTCTCGGCCGCGCGGGGAGCCTGGCCGTCGAGCGCCGGCGGCTGTGGGGCTGGATGGACTGTGGCGGGGGCGTCTTCAACGGTGGCATATAAGTTGCGGAGGTTCTGGCCGGCTGCGCACACGACTCCAGTTAGCACCTCCCCGGGGATGCGGTCGGGTGTGCCAGCTGGGGGGCGACCAGAGGACACGTGAGCGGGATTGGCTAGAATGGAAGGAGGCATACCGAGATTCAGGCGACCCAGCCGCTTAGTGAGCCTCTCATTTTCCTGCGGATCTGCTTTCCGCTTGCGGCTGGATCGGGGTTGGTGCTCGAACCCCGCCGCCGCGGACGGCGACTGGTTGAGCTTGTAGTTGTGGAGAGAGGATGATCCTTGCAAGGAGAGCATCTTGTCCTGCCGGTCGCTGGCTTATCGCTGTGGTGGATTCGAGGGCGGAGGTTGGAAGTACTAGGGCCGGAGGGAGGATGTGTCTCGGGCGCAAGGATTTACCAATCTAGATTTCGGAAGATACGCTGGTAAGTTGGAGTTAAAGTGCAACGGCCCGTGACCAGGATGGGAAGGGCGAGACCTTCCGTATAAGAGGCGAAGCTGGCCGGGGGTGGGCGTGAATTGGTGGGGAGGGTGGCCACAGCCGCTGGTACTAGCGGGGAACTATGGATGCTGAATGCGCTCATCTGGCTAGGGAAAACCACAGAACGTTCCAGTAATCGGCGGGATCGAAGGGCCTAGTACAATGGAGTACCTATTAGTGGGTACTGTGGGGAGGCGGCGACCCTTTCCGGCTCGCTCTGTTCGATTCGATTTCTTTCGCCCCATTGGTGATAGATGCGACCTGTGTCCCCCACATTGCAATAACCAATTCAGAAGTAAACACTAACAATTTTCGGGGACTGCAGTTACCCTTGTCCGGAGAGTCCCTGTTCGACCTTCAAACTCAGTCGCAATTGACAATCCACGACTGTCTTGCACGCGTCTTTGTCCTTGACCCGCTGTTTGCAGGTTGACAAGCTAACACTGCTCCCAACCTGACTAAAGCGAAACCTACATCGTATCTTTCTGCCTCGCGATAAGGCCAGCCACCTTGGTAAAAACCCTGACCGGTTCAATCTAGGTACACACCACCCGCTGTTACTATTAAATCTCTGCTTGGACGAGCCTCAGCACCCAGGGAGGCCCTTATCAGTCATGGAGAGATAGCTAGGCCAAGGTCTACTGTGTGCACCACCAGCATTTGATATTACCATGCCTCTACTGCGGCCGCGGCCGTCGCTCGGGGCTGCGGATGTCGCAGTCAGGGCCGGTGCCGCAGTCGCAGCTGCTGAAACTAGGTGCCTTTGTCGGGGACGGGCAGGAGGAGCTCGAATCAGTCCTAAGTGGTCGCGCAGATACGGAGCTCTATCGACGAGCTTGACTCATCCCCACACCCACATACAGACTTTCTTAGCCCCTCCTCACTTCCACGACCCCACCAAGACCGCCACCAAGACCAAAGACTTTACAACTTCTGCATCCCTCTTTTCGCCCCAATCACCGTCGTCGTCCTTCAATTATACTACTCGACAACGACAACACGATAGGCCCAATTGGCGAGCGCGGCTTCCTTTGCTGACCCGTTTCACCCTCTCCCCTTGTCCGTCCCGCCGATACTCGACATCGCCCATCATGGCCGAGAAGTGGACTGCTCCCAAGGTCCGCGAGACCTTCTTCAAATTCTTCTCGGAGCACGGCCACACCATCGGTATGTCAGCTCTGCATGTCGCTTCCTCCTCCTCCTCTCAAGCACTACAGCCAATTTTATGGTTCTGCTTTCGCCCAATCTTTAAACCCATCCCACCTCCGATCGCACCCATCCTCCGTCTTATCTGCGCGGCCTGGCCCCGAACGTCGTTTCCCTGACCGAACTCGTCTCTCACAAGTAGCCCTTTGCTAACCATCCGCGTGTTACAGTCCCATCCTCTTCCGTCGTCCCTCACAATGACCCCACTCTTCTCTTCAACAACGCTGGCATGAACCAGTTCAAGCCTATCTTCCTCGGGACGATTGGAAAGACAGATGACTTTGCGGGGCTGAAGCGCGCCGCTGACTCGCAGAAGGTTTGCCAACTTCCACCCACTCGAACACCCCGCAGATATGCTGCCTGGGCTGGAACCGTTCACTAACAACTGAATAGTGTATTCGTGCCGGTGGCAAGCACAACGTATGACCCTCGCTGCGTCCCTATACACTACCTCCGCTAATGCCCCAACCAGGATCTCGACGATGTCGGCAAGGACAGCTACCACCACGTGCGTTTACCCCACACAACCGAACCTGCGCCCGACTAGGTCGACTAACGATTGTAGACATTCTTCGAGATGTTGGGTAACTGGTCGTTCGGGGACTACTTCAAGAAGGAGGCTATTGCGATGTCCTGGGAACTCTTGACAACGGTGTACGGGCTGGACCCCTCGCGCCTCTACGTCAGCTACTTCGAGGGCAGCGCCGAGCTAGGCCTTGAGCCCGACCTCGAGGCCAAGGAGCTATGGATGTCCATGGGCGTCCCAGAAGATCACATCATCCCCGGAAATATTAAGGATAACTTCTGGGAGATGGGCGATCAGGGCCCTTGCGGGCCTTGCAGTGAGATTCACTACGACAAGGTCGGAGGCAGGAATGCCGTTAGCCTCGTGAACCAGGATGATCCCATGGTGGTTGAGATTTGGAACATCGTCTTCATGCAGTTCGATCGCCAGGCGGACAGGAGCCTGAAGCCGCTTCCCGCCAAGCACATCGATACCGGAATGGGTTTCGAGCGCCTCGTCTCCGCCCTGCAGGATACCACTTCTAACTACTCCACTGATGTATTCACCCCTCTATTCAAGCAGATAGAGCTGGTCACCGGCGCGAGGCCATATACCGACAAGTACGGCAAGGATGACGCCGATGGCATCGACACCGCTTACCGTGTTGTCGCTGACCATGTTCGGCTTCTCGCCTTTGCGATCACCGACGGCGCGGTGCCAAACAACGACGGCCGCGGCTACGTCGTCCGCCGGGTCCTCCGCCGGGGAGCGCGCTACGCCAGGAAGTACTTTAACACGGAGATTGGATCGTTCTTCTCGAAGATCCTCCCCGCTCTTGTCGACCAGCTGGGCGGGCAGTTCCCCGATCTCGTCAAGAAGCAACAGGACCTCAAGGAGATTCTGGACGAGGAGGAGATTGCGTTTGCACGCGCCCTCGACCGCGGCGAGGTTCAGTTCGAAAGGTACGCCAAGGACGCTCTCAAGCGTGACGATAAGAAGCTTGACGGTGCCCTTGTCTGGCTTCTCTACGAGACCTTTGGATTCCCTGTCGACCTCACGCAGATCATGGCTGAAGAGAAGGGACTTGTTATCGATGACGCGGAGGTGAACGCTGCGAAGGAGAAGGCCCGTGAGGCTAGCAAGCACGTTAAGGAGGCTGTCCAGACGTTTGGAAAGCTCACTGTGCACCATCTTGCTGAGTTGGAGCAGGATCTGAACATTCCTCGGCCTAACGATGACGCGAAGTTCCAGAAGGATGAAGTTTCCGGCAAGGTTCAGCTCATATTCGATGGCCAGGGCTTCATCAAGTCGACCAAGGACTTGCCGCCCAATGCGCCGATCGGAATCCTCCTCGACAAGACCAACTTCTATGCCGAATCCGGTGGCCAGGTTGCCGATACCGGAAGACTCGTCATCGATGGCTCGACCGAGTTCAAGGTTCTCGACGTCCAGGCTTATGGAGGGTACATCGTGCATAACGGTTATCTCGAGTATGGTCAACTCTCCGCTGGCGACGAGGTTATCTGCGACTACGACGAGCTCCGGAGGTCCCCCATCAGGATCAACCACACGGGAACCCATATCCTCAACCATTCCTTGAGACAGGTCCTCGGCGACGAAGTGCACCAGAAGGGATCGTTGGTCGATGCCGATAAGCTGCGCTTCGATTTCTCACACAAGACTGGCGTGACTCTTGCTGAGTTGAAGAAGATCGAGGATATGTCGAACGAGGATATCAAGCGGGATGCCAAGATATATGCCAAGGAGGTTGACCTCGACCTTGCCCGATCGATCGAGGGATGCCGCGCCGTCTTCGGCGAGACCTACCCCAACCCCGTACGCGTTGTGTCGGTCGGCATGGACATCGATACGATGCTCGCCGACCCCACGAACACCGAGTGGCGCCAGTACAGCGTTGAGTTCTGCGGCGGCACCCACGTCGACCAGACGGGCCTCATCAAGGATCTCGTCATTGTCGAGGAGTCCGGCATCGCCAAGGGCATCCGCCGCATAATCGCCTACACGGGCGACGCTGCGCACGAGGTACAGCGGATCGCCGCCGACTTCAGCAAGCAGCTCGACGCCCTCGAGGCCCTCCCCTACGGCCCTGAGAAGGAGCAGGCCGTCAAGGCCCGTGGTGTGGAGTTCTCGCAGCTCACCATCTCGACGCTGACTAAGGATGAACTCAAGAAGCGGTACGAGAAGATCGCGCAGGGCGTCCTGGCGGAGCAAAAGAAGAGGCAGAAGGCCGAGAGCAAGACGGCGCTCGACGCGGTGCAGGGACACTTCAAGAAGGACGAGGAGGCGAAGTGGTTCGTGGGCCGGCTACCGATCTCGGCCAACGCCAAGGCCATCTCCGACGTGGTGAACCACTACAAGTCCAAGGACAAGGAGAGGTCGGTGTACATCTTTGGTGGAAGTAAGGAGGAGGGTGCGGTGTGTCACGCCGTCTTCGTGGGCTCGGTACGTTTATCCCCTACGGTTTCTGTGTCTTTCTGATTTCTCGTCTCATGAATGAGCCGCCTGCTAACACATCACAGCACCTCGCTTCAAAGGGTATCACCGCCGAGGGCTGGGCGGCGAGCGTGACGGAGGTGATTGGGGGTCGCTCCGGCGGTAAAGAGCCTACGAGGCAGGGGCAGGGCACGAAGCCTGAGGCGGTGGACGAGGCAGTGGATACCGCTGCGAAGTGGCTCGAGGAGAAGCTGAAGTTGTAATTATTTGTGAAAAAGGGGGAGGGGTTATATTAGAAGGTATCTATCTGCCCGTGCGTGCTTAATTATTTGTCGAATTAGGCGGCTGGAAGGAAGCAATTCTCTCTGTAAAGGGTGCGCGATCACAGGGTTTGACAGGTAGAAAGGTCGTTTCCTCAGATGAATGGTATATTATACAAGCCTCCATCTCACCCTAAATACTCTTAATGTGAGCGGCGGGCCGCTCCCGTCGTCTCTGCCTCCGTGAAATCGTACACATAAGTCTATGTCTCCAGCCCTTATCAGAACAAAATCCGTTTCCCCAGCCCCATGAATGACTAGATGTTCAGAGCGTGAGCAAGACACTCGCGTTCTGGTAATACTCCAAGAGCGGGTTCTCCCCCGTCTTTGTCTCCGTGTCCTGAACAAAGGCCCAACGGCGCATATACTCCTCGTGGGGTAGCACCCGGGTGAGCTTCCCTGTCACGGCGCGGTAGATCGACTCCGTTATCTGGAAGTCGGTCGGGAACAGGATATCGAAGTAGCCTTGGTGAACCTATTATAGTCCTCATTAGCACTTGGGCCCTTGGGATATTGGGGCGAGGGAGGGTGTGAAAAA
>ONZQ02000006.1:165162-182257 GCA_900312665.1 Cephalotrichum gorgonifer | reverse complement strand
AGGTGGGAGAGGTGACGTACCAAGGGCGTCGATACAGGAATCATCTTCCCCTCAAACCTCGTCTGCACAACCGGCGAGTTCAGGCCCTTGACCGCCTCTGGCAGCGATGAGAAGTCCGAGGCGACGAGCCTATGCCCCGGGAAGTACCTCTCAAGCACGTCGAAGAACCGCAGCAGTCTCGTGGGTATGAACTCCGGGTCGGACAGGTTCCCCGCGAACGGCATGTTCCTCCGCAGCTTCCTCAGGAGCGGGGAGCTCGGGTAGGGGCGGGGGTACCTGCCGCCCGTGGCGGCGTGCCTGACGCGGAAGAAGCGCGCGGCGACGGGGTCGAGCTGCGGGGTGTAGAACTCGTAGAACTCCCCGCCGGCGTCGATCAGGACGGTGGCCTGCAGCGGGGCCTCGGTCTCGAGGTCGTACCGGATGCCGTCGTGGGAGAAGTTGTCGAAGACCTCCATGGCGAGGAAGAAGCAGGGGGACGAGACGCTCTCGTCCCAGTCGAAGATGGACTTGTTGATGATCTCGACCTTGTCGGCGTGGTCGCCGGCCAGGTTCTTCCGCTGCAGCCGGGCGAGGGCGGCCGAGATCTCGATGACGCGGTACTTGGTGCGGGCGTAGACAGACGGGTCCATATCACGGATGTAGTCGAGGATGTTGCACATGAGCGTGCCCCTGCCGGCGCCCATCTCGTATATTATCAGGTCGTGGTAGGGGTACGAGGTCAGGTGGTAGTTCGAGACCAGGTACCGCGCTATCGCCTCGCCGTAGTGCGGGCGGAAGAGCTCGGTGGGCGTGTGCCAGAGCTGCCGCGTCGGGTTCTCACCCTCCTTCGCGTCGAGGTGTGCCTCGAACTCGGTGTACCGCCGGCCGAGCTCCGAGTAGAACTCCAGGTTGTCGCGCATGGCGTTAAAGTTGAAGGGCTCGCCGGGGCTGAAGATGACGGCTTCCTTGGAGAAGTATCCGTAGTTGGGATTGTACAGGCTGTCTGTTTCCCCCAGGCGTTAGTATAAAATGTCGCTAGGAAGCCCCCCTGCCTATACTGTCTTCTTTTCCGCCTTTCCACCCTCCCTCTCCTCATAGCTCCGAGCAACTAACCTTCTATAAAGTCACGTAGCAACATCTTGACCTTCTTAGGCCTCTGCTTATGACTCTGTAGATCCCCCGCCGTCACCATCGGATAGGCCTCAAACTCCGCCATCCGGTCCTCCGGGAACAGGTCGCTGCGCTGCTGCCACCTTCCATCTGTCGACGGGATCGCTGACGGGTTTCTCCGCGACGACATGTGACGTCTCTGCTCGGGGCGCCGCAGGCCATTGCGTGCCGATGTTGACGCTGGTGGGTTCCGGCACGCGGGGATTCGTCTGGCCGATTGGCAGGCTGGTCGGCGGAAGAGCTGCCGGAGGAGACCGGCCATGATGGGCGAGTCCATTCCTGCGGTAATGTCGTGGGTGAGGTGCTTTTGAAAGCCTTCGCTAACATTACTGTCTTTCTCTGTGCGAGGAACTTTCGATGTGCATAAAATTCGGGTTAGTAAGCAGACGAAGAGCTAAAGCTGCGCGGTACCTAGGTACTTGCTCGCGTGTTCCAATGATGCGACTCGGGGAGAGAAATTTAAAGACGTCATTTTCAACAAGCTGCACTGAGTGAGCTTCTCAAAAAGTCTGACCAACGGAATTTTTTTTATCTTTCCTCGAACTTACCCTTTTTTTTCTTGGGCTCAGTTCACAAGTCCAGTGCGGAAGTTTTCGACCAAGAGGCTATGGGACAGAAATGTCACTAACCGACCACCCCAAAGCCTATGGCACGGCTGCGATAACCGTCGCATTCGCCGCCGGAATCCTCGTCACCCTCGGGTTCAAAGACCTCTACCCGGACCTCGAAGCCCGCTATGAACGCCGGCGCCGCTCAAAACGTGCCCTTGCGTCCTACTCGAGACGGGCGTCCGATCGTCCCCGCCGCGACAGCCTCCTAGACTTCTTCGCGGGCCCCGTGTCCCTGCTGGATCGCGAGTCCGTCGAGCTCGAAGCAAAAGGCGTTGTGGAGGGCCTGGAGGGCTGCATAGGGAACACGCCACTAGTCAGGATAAAATCCCTCTCTGACGCCACAGGGCGCGAGATCCTCGCAAAGGCGGAGTTCCTCAATGGAGCGGGGAACAGCCCCAAGGACCGCGTGGCGCTGAACATGATAAAGGTGGCCGAGGAGGCAGGGCTCATCCAGCCGGGGAGGGGCGACACGATATACGAGGGCACGGTGGGAAGCACGGGGATCTCGCTGGCGGCGCTCGCGCGCGCAAAGGGGTACAGGGCGCACATCTGCATGCCGGACGACCAGAGCAAGGAGAAGTCCGACCTGCTGATCCACCTAGGCGCAACCGTCGAGAGGGTGCCCGTGGCGCCCATCACGTCGCCGGGCCACTTCGTCAACCTCGCGCGCCAGCGCGCAGCTAATCACGAGCGTGTTAAGAATGACGGGAGCGTGGGGTTCTTTGCGGACCAGTTCGAGTCTGGCGCGAACTTCGCGGCACACGAGGCGACCACGGGCCCCGAGATCTACGCGCAATCGGGAGGGATGATTGACGCGTTCGTCGCGGGCGCGGGGACGGGCGGCACGATATCCGGGGTGGCGAGGTTCCTCAAGGAGGAGATGAAGATGTCCAACCTGAAGGTCGTGCTCGCGGACCCGCAGGGCAGTGGGCTCTACAATAAGGTGCGGCACGGGGTGATGTACTCCCCGACGGAGAAGGAGGGGACCCGCAGGAGGCAGCAGGTGGACTCTATGGTCGAGGGCGTGGGGATCAATCGGATCACGAACAACTTCGAGGCCGGGAGGGAGCTAGTCGACGACGCGGTCAAGGTGACGGATGATCAGGCGGCGAGGATGGCGCGGTGGCTAGTAGAGAAGGACGGGTTCTTCCTCGGCAGCAGCAGCGCCGTGAACCTCGTGGCGGCCGCGGTGGCCGCCATGGGGCTACCCGAGGGAAGCCGGGTAGTGACGGTATTGTGCGACCCGGGGACGAGGCACGTCAGCAAGTTCTGGAAGCACATCTCCGAGATGGGACTCGAGGAGGGAGAAGAAGAAGAGGATTTATTTACGACATTGGGAATAACGAGTCAACGATCAAGATAGCTTGAAGATAGAAGAAAAAAAAGACCGCTGTTTGGAAAAGGGGCTCGCCGGCTTCCAAATCTCTCCGACGCACTTGCGTTACGGAAGCGCAGCTATCTGGCAGCCACTAGGTAAATCTATAAAATGAAGAACTAGGTCACTCCCCCCGACCGAATCTTTGGGTTCGCCCCTACCAACCCAACCAAAACTCCTCGCCGGAACTGCCTGCCCCCGTAATGACGAAACCGGACCTATGCGGTGGAGGAAGACCCGATACCCATCGGCTCTACCGTCCACGTGATGACACAACAAGGGAAGAATAAAAGGAACAAGAAGAAGGCGTAAAAGCAAAATTGCCGACATCCCGAGCTGGCCCGGAAGGGCGACGGCTCATGAAAACTACTCTGGTTAGCGTTTCGACCCGGTATCAGACGCGAAGAGAAGAAGAGAAAAAAGTAACCCACCTTCCAGCGATTCCCGCAAATTGTACACTCGCAGAACGTCGTCATCGGTTCATCAGCACTGCGCGTCTGCGCCTGGGTATACGCCACCTTCCTCTGGCCACACTTGCTGCATTTGAACTCGGAGGTCACACTCTTCTCCGCCGTGGGCACCTGGGCGTTCTTCATGTTCTCCTTCTCGAAGAAGCTATCCTTCTCCCGCTGCTCGGCGGACTTCAACTCGTCGGCCGACATGGTCACGAACCGGTCCGCGGTGATATCGCCCGACATCACCTTGCGGCCCAGCTCGGCGTTGGTGCGGTTCTTGAGGTTCTGGAACAGCGACCGCAACTTCTCACGGTACTCCTTGGTCTCGCCGGAGAAGCTCTTGAACGCAGCGTCCTCGACGGCCACGGCTCGGGAGAGGACGACCTCCGGGGTCTCGGTGGATCGGTAGGCGAGGCCGTTATACATGAGCTTGATGCAGTTATTGCGGATATTGGAGCTGGTTCGGTTCGTATCGACCTTGTCGGTCTCGGCTCGGCGCTTCTCGGGGTCGCCCTTGAAGCCGGTAGACTTGGAGGAGCCTGCGGCGGCGGCGGTGGAGGAGGAGGCGGCGCCGGTGGCTGGCGCGGGGATGCTGGTGGACGCGGAGACAGGGGAGTTCATCTTGGAGATCCTCGCCTTGGATGCCTTCTCTGCCTCCACAAGCTTCTTCCACTTCTGTACGAGTTGTGTCGCGGCGACGGCGATTTCCTTGTTCTGGTGGGATCGTAGCTTGCCGACGAAGACGCCAGCTTTGGTAGCCTAGGAGGGTGGTTGGGGGTTAGAACACTTGCACTAAGGAGTCATCGGGAGTGACAGAGCTCGTGGAAAAGGAACAAAGAGGCAGGAGAGAAGGGGGGGGGACTGAAATGATATAACGAGAACCAAGGCGGGCGGCACCCCGCAGTGATATATGATTTATGATATTTACATACACGCAGCATCTCCTCGGTCGGCGCAGCCTCATCCTTGAGCGACTTCAGCAGAGTAAGCGCATTGGAAGCGGGTTCATTCGCGCCAATCGACTTCGTCAGGGCCTTCACCCTGGCCTCTAGCTCTCGCTGGTCCATCATATTTGCGGTGCGAATTGATCGCGTGGTGCCTGGGATGTGGGCGGAGATGCTTGGTTCGTCGCTGTTCGAGCAGTTGCGACGCTGGCTACTAAACAGCCAAGAGCAGAATGGGTGGGAGACGATCCGGTGGTCCGGTACGAAGTAATACCGACGCTGCGTGCGCTTTCCGGCTCGGTCGAGGACACAACAGAAGACAAATGATCGAGGATGGAGGGCAGGAAAAGGGAATTCGCAATAATTGGAGGTTAAATGGCAGGCGCAAACTAATCGACAGATGTCCAAGGTGGAGTAAGACACCCGACACCAACTGCATAACCTGGCTGGTCGGAAAGCGGCCCGCCGAGAAGGATTACTAAGCTTGACCAACGCCTAAACAGGTGAATGAGCCTCCCATCGCAAATAAACCAGGACTCTAGTTAATCACCTAGGGGGAAGTCGTAGATACTTTCATCCTCGTAGTGCATGGCGAATACGGTGGTGGGTTCCAGGACAGGCGGCTAACACTGATAACAATCAACTATAGTAGGGGAAGTGGCCGTGCGATGCCCTCTCCGGAGCAGCTTTCAGGGTTCCGTATTCCATGACCGGTACCCCGAGTTTCTTCATGTCTGTGTTTGTACCATTATTCAAACGGTCAGTTTATTCAGGGCGCGACAGTGCCCTATACCGATGAGGGGGAGTCTGACAAAGTCGAGCAGGCTGTCGGATTGGATTTACACGGATCCATTTACAAGGAATCTCAAATTTAGCATGCGGTGGGGAGCCCGGAGCAGTTTGGACCCACCGGAATGCAGGATCCGATGTGGAGACCGGGGCCGCTCCGTGCGGTGACGGCGACGCCGATTATTTTACTTACACCGGCACGGACTTAAATCAACAAGACATTAGCAACTTGTACGCGGGTCAAAATAAGGTTGATCAGACCCTGGTCTAGCGGCGGCGGTCCTGTCTAACTTAAGCAGGCTCTGTTTGAATCGAAAGAAAAGCGGCTAGCCAGGCGGGGCTTCTGAGAGGGACAGGACAGCACTCTCTTCGGGTTGTTTCGTTACAGGCAGGCCCACACTAGGCGGCGGCGCTCCCATTCTATGTGACCTCATCATCATAATCATACAGGCTCCAGGGAGACATGCCGTGTATTACGCACTTGCCGACCCGCGCATTTTTGGAGTCCTGGCCGAAAGTGTTGAGAAGAAACTGTCTGCTGCGCGGAGACCGGCTGCTGCGCGCCGCCGGACGAGTCGGACTGTCCTAGCCCGCTCCTGCCCTAGATTCGCGGTGTACACTCCTTGAGTATGGATTAAAGATTTACGCGGAATCGCAGATGATGGCTGGCGGAGTCAGAATATTACCAGAGAAGGTGCTTGGGAATACAACGCGGAGTAGGGCCTTGCATGCATGGACGTCGATGTTACACCGGTTAAGGGAGTCAGGAAGTCGGCGAAGTAGAATCATATCTCCGTTCCCCGGAGTAACCTTAATTCTTAGGCGCCGAAAAATCCCGGCTGGGGAAATTATAATGGACTCCGTGCGGAGACTACGGGCTAGAAGGTGTCCAGCCTCGAAGCATGCCCCGTATAAGTGACCTCGACCCACCGCATGTCCTCTGGGACGCAATCCATGCCATCCTCGGGCCCCTCTTGAGCTATACAAGTTAAAGACACTAGGTTGTCGTACATGTACAAGTACACAAGTATGTGACGACCTGGTGTGTAACACAAAAGCATAAGTCCCTTTCTACCCTGTCCTTTCCCCAACCCTCGGCCTTTCGGCCCGCTCGAATCATGCGGCTCATGTCACCCCCCTTTGACGCTGGAAACTTCGGTCGAAGACCAATGGGAGACTTTCTCTTCGTTTTTTATTTTATTCTTTTATTTCTTTCCCCGGATGGACATATTTTCCGGCCTCGGCCACAACTCGGATCTTCTCTCGCATGATCCTCTGGCCCATGGACGGGAGCGAAACTTGTAATCTTGTCGAACCGAAAACACTAGGCCAGAGACGACATCCCGCGCTGTAACCCGATGATCCTTACCGGGATTCCCCCTCTAGCTGCGGCACACCGGTCACACACCGGCGTCCCGTCATTCCATCACACAACTGCTATATCGACCCGTATTATAAGAATCTGGCCTTGGACTTGCCGCCGCGCCCGTCAACACCCAGGACCACCTCCCAGTGAAATCCCACCCCTTGGGCCTTCGGCAAGCATTACACGCCTAGGGACGTCTACCTGCCGCCCTCCGCATCCAGCTCCTCCCCCCCCTTTTTCTTTCTTCCTCCCACACCAGATAGAAGGAACCTGGGGGACGTGTATTCCGCAGCCGCCCCGCCATCACAACTGCCGACTCAAAGGCGGAGGACCCCTGTTTCGGGCACTTACACGAGGGCCAAGCCGTACGCTTCGCCCCTCTCCCTCCTCCTCCCGTCTCCCACACACATACATATGAACGCCCGTTTTACACTTACATTTAATACTTACTCACAAAAGTACATCATGTTCCATCGGTTACCATCAATCGATTTTCCAATTCTCCTGCTCAGCGCCCCAACCCCCTCTCCCCGACTCCGCCCGCCCGAGCCAAATGTACCGGGCCGCAAAACCGGCCTGGCTGTGGCGAAAAGCAGGAACACTCCAAGCCCCAGATCCGCCCAGTTGCCGCAACTGCGCCTTTGAGCCTGTTTTCTCGCGGCCTTAATAGGCAGCAGCTCGCAGGCAAAACGGCATTTTTTGTTCGGAGTCTCGGTCTCGGGACAGCAACGAGCGGCTCTTGTAGCCGCGATTTTGATGCTAGACTCACTTCAATAGCCTAGTATTATATCCACATCATCTGGGGGGTCGAGGGTTAGGGGAGGGGTTCTCTATGTCTATAATGATTTGTGGGAAACTGTCAACCAAGAAGGAAACATAAGGAGAAAGACGTAAAAGAGACGTAGAAAAGACGTGAGAAATATTTAGATGATAAGAAAAGAAGTTGCTCAGCGTTCCGACCTGCACATGGAATCTGAACTAGTAAAATGTATAAGATCGTAAAGGAAATGACAGTAAGAAGAAGAAGCCCAAAACAGAAAAGCAGTAAATAAGTCGTAGCCAAGAAAGGAGTGAAACCGCCTCCAACCCGCCAATTTGAAGTTAGATGAATGAAAGAACGCCACACACCCAGCACTCGAGTTTGTTGCTGTAAGGAGAGAGAAATCTCGAAAGCCTTGGCTTAGAAAAACAAAGAAGGCAAGACAAGAAAGGACAAAAAAGGAGCAGAACATCAGAAACTAATGAAACCGTAGAGCAGAAACAACTCAACAAAAGATCGGTACCGCAACCAGCTGTACTCGTGTACGCCGTCAGTCTAGGAAGGCAAGTAATCCCAATCCCAAATCATATATCGTCGTATTCGCGTTTGAGGCCTCCGAGTTGCTGGAAATTGTTCGGGTCGCGTCGGTCGTTATCCTTGACCCCCAGGTCGCCTTCGTCTTTCATCATTCCAATGGGCGAGCACCCATCAGCGGAGATCTCCCGGCCTTCCACCTGGATGCACAGCGCTTCTTGCTCTTCCTCGGTCAAGAGAGGCGGGTTGGCTCGGCACTGGATCATATGAACGGCGCGTTTGGCCGTCGACCGTCCACCACGGGGTACTTTCATCCGCGGCCGGACCTTGGTCTTGGGGTCCATGTCAAATCTCTCATAACCCATTACCACCATGTGGTACTCCAACATTGTAGGATTGATACCCGGACTCCCTCCTTGTTCGTGAAGAATGCGCACCATTGCAGGATACCGGCCATTCTCGTAATCGTAGAATACCTTTGGCATTAGCTCTTTCTATTCAATCACACGCGGTTAGCCTTGCTTCTCCATCATCATGGCGCTCCTCAAGAGGGGAAAAAGGGGAGGGGGGAGTGAATGGGGGCGGGGTGCACCAACATCGAAGTCTGACAACAGGACGTATTGCTTCAGGCCTCTCGATCGCATCATCTGGAGGTTTGACTTCGAGGGTTTCCTTCCAAACTTCTCTGCGAATGCGTTCCTAATATCGGTCCACATCGTCCCCCCTTTGTCGCATTTGCGCCGCTCATATTCCTCGATCACGAACCGGATCTCTTCCGGGGTTCCCTCCTTGAACTCGTATTGGCACGGCTCGTTTGACGCGCGCTGCGGCGTACTTGGCTCCCCGCTCTTTTTCGCGTTAGGACGAATCCGACGCCGTGTATCTTTGATAACCCTGGACTTTCCCCTCCCCGTATTGCGACTTCTGTTGTAGACGTCTGGGAGGTGAGAAGCTGACTGAGCTGAGCCACTCGGCCTTGCGTTCAAGATGGCGTCCGGCTGCTGGAAGGTATTGGAATCACCCGCAGAAAAAGTCGGACTATACTCTGGTAGCGGGGTATTCATTGTCGTCTCCGGATGCTGCTGGACCTGGCCTTGTGCTTGTTGCTCCATCATGTAAGCCAGAGTATTAGAGTCGCAGTACGGCGCCAGCTGCTCATCGTGCTCCGGCCAGCTGGTCTCTGACACACCAAAGTGCCCAAACGAAGGGCTCCTGGAGGTGTAGGAGGTATTGACCCAGTCATCATCAGGTACAATGCAATCCATGCTACGGAAAGAAGGTCGCGGAGTCGCGGAGTGCTTTGGCTCCACTGGCGAGTAAGGCCCGTCTTGGGGCGCTCTCACCCCGAGGGCTGGTGATGTCCAGCCATTATACATGGCCGAGGCCGCTGAAAGGGTGGGCTGGTGTGACATTGACGTCGTAGGAGGGGCGTTGTAATCGTGTATGAACTCGGCGGCTTGTGGTACTAGAGGGGACCCAGCAAGAGATGAGGGTGTGAGGAGGTGAGTGTCGGGTGTGGATGAGTACATATACGAAGCGACCTGCTGAACGAGAAATCGAGAGTTAGACATCATCCGCAGCAAGTAGGCCTCTCAGTCAGTGCTAGCATAGCAGGAGCGGGTTTAACATACGCCAGTTGGGGTGTAGGAGAGCTGTGAAAAGGCAGAAGTGGTTGGCGATGTGCCTGGCCCAGAAGAACCATTGAGTGGAACCTCAACATCATGGTCGTCTTGATAGGAGGGGGCACCCAGTTCCACATAAGCCTGTTCAGCCATGGTTGGGAACAAGGTGGGTGATGAAGGAAATGAGAAGAGGTGAAGGTGAAGGCAGCGAAAGGTAGTAGAGTCGTTTTCTCGCGGTGTCAGTGTCGGTCTTGGTGATTCGGGATGTGACTGAAGACCATGGGGGTGGGGTATCTCCCGAGATATATAGATAAATTGTGAGAGGAAGAGGAAAGTGCGGCGATGAAAGTGTGGGTCCCCAATGCCAAGCAAGGCAAGGTGGAGGTGGTTACGGCCGTTCACTTATAACCAAGGTAGCCAATACTGGACAGAAGACGAGGTCGCAGAGTCAGCCTTTCCGGGCCACGACCGGGCCAAACGAGGTCAAGTTGTGAAAGTGCCTCGCAGAATAGGCCGGCGGGTGCGATGACCATGGCCATGAATGGCGCCTGTCTTGTGGGAAGGCAGATGCACCAAAGGAGAACTCGGACCGAGATACCTTGGGATGGTGGCGAAGGTCCAGGAGAACCGATGGATGAGTAGTGTAAAGCCAAAAGCTTGACGAGTGCATGTGAGGGCTTGGACAAGGAGAGAGGGTTTCTTTATAGGATCCTTTCTACTTGTCTAGGAAGGAGGAGCTTGGGCTGGGCGGTGGGGTACTCATACTCGTACTTGCAGGGAGAACTTTTAGTCCGAATGTGGAAGTACCCTTTTTCCAAGTGGGTATTTTCCCTACGAGGGTTTGGTTTGCGCATGCTTTGGGTGTTGTACTTGCACGGGTACTCCGCACTCGTACCTCCCCTGGTTACTTTCCGTGCTGGGGAACTAGAGGAAGGGGGGCGGCCGGGGGGTAGGGGGTAAGGGGCGAGGGGAGGGAAGCCGGCCGGCCGTACACGTGTGCAGAAATGGGGCTTGGCTGAAGGTACGTAGAAGCGTACATCGTCGCCTATTGCCGCGTCGATCTTGGCCTTGAGCAGATGAGAAGAAGACTTACAGGTTGATTAAGCGCCGGGACATGTTTGCGAGCCCCCTTGCGTAACGGGGAAATATGAAGAAGCGACTGATAGTATTTCTCTCCCCAGACACCCTCTGAATGCCCTTGCTGCCATGGAGGGGCGTGAAGAAGAGGTGGGGTGGGAACAGCCCTTTTTGGGGGGAAAGAAGAAGAAGGAAAGGAGAAGGGGGGGGGGGGTCCGGCTTGGTCCCAGTCCCAGCGCACTGGCCAATTGCGGGTAGTAACTCACTGAACAATCCGAAGAGACCTCATAACGATAGTGTCTTCTCCATACAAGTACGAACAAATGTAGTGATAGTCTTGCCCCTGGTCGCGATAAAGCACTTACAAATATGTTGTCCCCAAACCACGCACTGCGCGCAAGAGGCGATAGAGAAACCTGGAGATGCCCTCAACATGCAAGTACTGGTGCGCATTCTTTTACTCGTTCGTACCTTTGTCGACTCGATAATTGGACCGGCACCCTAACCTACATCCTAATTGCGACGGCGTCCAGAGTGCCTGAGGCCATTCCGGGGTGTAAAGGTGACATCAGGAAAGCCGAGTGCTGTCCCTCCGAGGCGCGGACCGAATCATACTCTACCTGACTGACAACGAGTGATTCGGTGAAACGAATACATTCAGGCTGAGGGTCAGAGTGCGCTCGTCATGGATATGGGGTCCATGCGCGAGTCAGAGAGACGGGAGAACTGCCAAGAGATCGCGACTGGTGTCACTCGAGACATGATATCGCCTGTACCCTCACATGTACAAGTACTCGTACAAGTATTGGGATACGGCATGCCGTGGAAGGAGGGGTGGAGGGGCGAGGAAAGATCAACTCAGTCGCAGCAGGCTGTTCTCTGGTACGTACATGGTAACTAGGCGTAGAGATATGGGGTGGTTGCGACCCTCGCCACTGGTACCCTGGGACACATACTACATGTAGTTAGGACGGTCATCGGACCTGTACTCCTGCTTCTTCCGGTTTGCGGGAGTTTGGCGGACGAGCTGGTACTTCAAGGGAAAGGAACCCCCGTGGTATTGCCATCTCTCTTGTGAGCCCCCCGCAAAAGAATGGTCCCGCACTTCTCAGGGTAGCAGGCGTCATGGGTTGCATCCAATTGCGCCTCGTACGAGTACTACGTACTTATAATACCCGTCTAAGTGGTGCGGAGAGCAACAGCATATTAAGGTTGGATTTGCGGGTTGAAATATTTATGGGTCAAGCTGCACTGTGCGTATTAATCCACTTAACACAGACCACGAAAGAGACGGACAAGACGAGAGCGAGCAGGCAGATATCCCTTGACCCACGTCGAAAATATATGAACATTATGAATACATGTAACTACTGGTCCGCTAGCGTTCGGCGAGTCATTTATAGCACTTGTAACACTTTGATGTGCCACACTAGACAGGGCCTAGCAACCGGACATATTATGTTCTAAACCAAGTTGGGTAAGAGCGGACACGGGGGCTTACCTCTCCGGCTTGTGCTTCCAGTGTTTGTTGTATCACTAGTACAAGTAAAGTGTATGTGCTAGCGCAGGTAAAAGTAATAAGTTCCTGGAGCGAGGGCCTCAGCACTTTCACGTGCTTCGAGCGTGATTCGGGTAGAGCGGACTGGGATTGGGAGGGTGCGGGCTGGTGGGACCGGGTTTAAGGAGAAATGGTGGAAGTCGATTGCTTCCCGTGTACTATATGCACTACCTGTAGTACCTATGCGTCTGTGGTCCTTTCTATCCCTGGACGCGAGGATGTACTCCGCCACATTTTACTATTTTTTTTTGGACGGAGAGGGCTACTTGTCTGGCAAATGAATCCTACGAGATCGTTGCGAATGACATATCAACTGCTGCAAGGGGGCTAGCCACTAGCAAGGGCAGGCTCTAGCATCTGGTGCGACGGCAAATGCGCAGGTCCATAAAGAAACCCCACGAAGAACGGCCTTACTGTTTCTTTATCGTATTACTTGCCCCCTCCCCCAACATCCGAGGCTCCTTGGGGTACATGACACCATCCCATACGTGAAAACGCATGCAAGTACAGTACTTGTGCGCCGTAGTCGGGGCAATACCTGGTCTTCATACCGGGCGAGGGAAAACAGTTCCGCAGCGACCATTCCGGCTCAATATTACGTGCGTGTCCTCGTGCTCGTACAGGTATACTGCATTGTAACGCGTACTTGCTGTCCAGACATTCATCCAGGCGTCCGGGTACTTGCATACAAGTAGTCATGATCTGCACATTTAACTCGTGCCCCTCCTCCCACCTGCCAAAAAAGTAGACTTGTACTCCAGCAATGTCCCTACGAGTAGCTTCACCCTCAGCTGGGGCTCTAGAATAAGATGTGCATTGTACAGGTAGTAATACAAGTGCCACTTAGGTACTCGCATCGAGGATACAAGAACCTACATCCCTACCTGGCACACCCTAAGCTGTTCGGGTACAAATAAGTGCTCGTAAAGCTTGTATTTCTTGCAACAGCAACTGACCAGGGAGACACGGAACGGATCAACGTGAAGGGAAGCGGGTCATCATGGTATCGAGGGATGTGTTGTTCGCATTGGGATCGGCGGAGGTGGCAGCGGGAAGCGGAGAGACCCCACAGTGGACCCTTCGACATGACTGACGGCCGTCATCCCATTTTCACAACGGCCGTCTAGGCAATAACGCCCTAGCGCCACGTCTCCTCGCGTCTCGGCCTTTCATATCTATCTACGTATTGAACACCCTAGCCATTGCCTCCCCGAAGTAGAAGTAACACCATCCTGTTGAACCGGTTGAACACGTCCATCCGCATCAGCAATCTTTCCAGGCCTGCAGAGAGACCAGAGTGTTGTGAGGGGTATGTACAAGCATTGTCAAATTCAGCCCGAGTAACAGTACATACGAAAGACGCGGCCATGGCTGCAGGACAACAAGTAACATACGAAGAGGTTCCTCTCTGATGCTCCGAAGTCGATATTGTTCGTTTTTTTTTTTTTTTTTTTTCGCGTGCCGAGTTCCTCTGCCCAATAAGTGTGTATTAGTGCACCATGTTAGTTATGCGCGTTGCGCCCTTCGTTCATGCAAGTGCCAATAATAAGGGTTGAAGGTTCGCCAAACGTTAGGGCCACCCCAACGTTATCCATAGATTATGTCGGCTGGACAAGTCCACTTGTCCAAGAGAGAGCAAATTAGGACACTACTAGCCTACCTCGCTTAGGAGTTCGGCCTTTAAGCCACATTCAAATTGGGCATGGAACTGGCTAGTAAACATGGTCGTTATACTTGGCTTGTTCCCGTGTACTGGTACGTATCACTAACCCCCGCCACTTCGACGAACCACTTCTCCCGTTCTAGTACTCATTCTTCGAACCCGGAAGAGTCGAAAAAAAGCAAAGACGGGAGAAAGAGATCGTACCCACTTGCGCCGCACGAAGTCCAAATGTTACGAAGTATACAGTGACCTTGACTGTGAGGACGAATCAGGTTTCTGCCAAGACACCCTTATGCAATGTGGCTGTCACGGACCACTCTTATCCACTTGCCGTCCGTCTGAACCAGACTGTCGGGTCGCCTGTGACCAGGGGGTCGCCGGAGAAAACGATAATGATTGGGCGGCCGGGAAGTATAAGTGGCCCCTGTGGGGCATCAGGGCCAATGTGATAACCTCCCCCTCACACCAGACTACGCGCGCGTCAACTTCACATCTGCATCTGCGCCCTGCCCCCCCCGTTCGGTTGCCTTGTCACTCGTTCTCCTTGCCCAATTTCTGGCCAGGTGATGAGTGATGTTCTTTTTTTTTTTTTCTTCCCCCTCTTCTTCTTGATTTTATTTCTCAGCCGATATTGCCGCTATCCTTGTTCGATACCACATACTGAACTTGTACACTTCATCCGGCCTAGTCTACTCGGGCCCGCCATCACGATATTATCACTTCGCTGTCACCTTCACTTTTTCGTAAAAGTACACCTACGACGACCCCTGTGCTTTTGAAGACCGCAATATAGCCAGGGTAAGCACCGACCCTTGTACCTAGGACCTGTCAACCCTGGGGGCAATCTATATCGGCCACCTAGGAATGTTGGCCTCACGCCCCTACCGGCTTTCTCTCCCGCTCTCCACGACTTTCCCCCCCCGGTCCCGAGGTTCCTGCGCCTCCAGTGGCCTCGCTACGGGCATTGCATCGCCCCGATACCGTCTCATTTATCAAGACAAGCGCGATATTACCAGATCTCGGCACACAGGAGAGGACCGTCCGGGCCGAAGCTTTCAGGGGCTTTCAGGGACGTGCAAGGTTTGTCTGCCAGACGAGCCTCCCCACTTCCCGCCTCTCATCCTCTTTCCATTAATGTCTGTATGCACGTTGCGCTCATACCTGCGTACGATTTCCTCGTATTGGAAGCCCCTATGCGTGTTGTCAATACTCTGTACTCGTAGATGTCTTTGAGAGTACATACATACATACATGCGGTCTTCAGCTGGGGGCCGCTGGGGTCGGTGGCTGAAACGCCCATTCTCCACCTCGGACCGCACTTCGGGACTTGTCATGGTTGGTCGTATTTGCGGGATTTCTACACTTCCCTTCCTGGGCTCTGGAGATCTATCCAGCCCCCAAGGCGAAATATCTTGAACTACGTTCGCCGATCTCCACGGCCGGGCCGCCTTCGGGGGCCAAGTCGAACCCCCCGGCGCATTTCCTGGGCTCTGAGTGGGCTGCCGTCGTGCTGTGGAGCGTTTCGGGAACTGCATATCGTTAGCCGCTTGGGATTTTGATGGCGGCCAACTCGATGGTGATTCGCCCACTGGACGAGTACATCGGCTGTTGACCGTACGCGACCTCTTCTGCTCGCCCGTCCAAGGCGTAATGCGCTCGCTAGACGCAATGACCCGAGTAGGATTCATGTTCCCGATCGATGAGCAAGATCATCCCGCCTTTCCCCAAGCCTGGCGTAAGTTGACGTATCACTTTTATCAAGCCATCTGGGCGCTTAAGCGGTACTGCCCGCACCCTGTTAAGCAGGGACTCTTACAGGTCTTCTTTCTTACCTTGATGTGCGAGAGTTCGGCTCCGGATGGTTCAAGGATTGGGGCGGAGACCACTTTGCCGCAGCCCGCATCTAGAGGTGCCCCAGAACTTGTCTTCCCATGCAATTGGATACCATTTTACCGGCGTTACACACGGTACGCATTCAATTACCTCGTATATTATCACGGAAGGCGTGGGACTGTAGTTATGGGACCGGAGGGGATATATCGAGGTGTCCGAGGAATGAAAGAGCCATGGGACCGAAGAAGGAGGGGGTGCCCAAGGAATGAGACCGAAGGAGATCAATGCGCCCGAGGAATGGAAGCGGGTGGTACTTGAGGGTAGCTGCTGGTTTGAGCCGCGGACGGAAAACCCATCTGTTTCCTGGGACAATACTACATCACTCACCAAGATGAACGGGACAAGGCGGAAGGGCGTGCCCCAGGAGGGCCTCTTCGCTCTGCAAAGTGCCGTCGAGTACAGGCATCGAGGGCACATCTAAGCTTGTAGAAGTACCTTAATGTGTAACAGCGCCCTCCCATATTAGCAGACCAGACCACAAGTCCTCCTACGGAAGGGACGATACTCCGATGCTCTCCCTTGCATGACCGCAGACAGGTTCACACCCGGAAGAATGTGAGCGCGGGCCGTCAAGTCCTCACCAACCTCCGGTCCCTGAACTGCCGACCCCTGCGTGTCGCAATGTTTATAATACATTACGATACTGATGAGAAAGTAAGGTAAGGGGGTAGACATTTTCAGGAACGCCGTGCTTCTTGCCCTATCCGGGGGACAAGGGGGGGGGGCGAGTCTATCTGTCTCCCTTGCATGGCGTATCAGAGTGAAAAATGGAGAAAGGGAGTGGTCGTAGTAATACGAGGCTCATCCCAAAAACTTGAAAATGGCAATAGTACTCCGGGAGTAGAACTAACGGAAAAGAGAGGAGGGAAGGGCCCGGGGGGCAGGGATGGGCAGTTTGGGGATGAGCTGGCCCCTGGACTGGCCGTTGAGTTGCCTGCCTGGTGTTGCTACTGAAATGTGCCTCGCGGTCACGGAAGAAGCCCCACTCGACGACTGAAAGAGGGTAGGGGGCCGAGAATGGCAGGTGTCCGGGTGGGTCACGGTGGTACCGGCTCCATTTACCGGGGGAAGAAGGGAAAGGAAAAGGGGCCCGGGGGGGGGGGGGGGGTCTGTTAACTTCTCGTTCCTGGTGGTATCGTGCCACCAGTCTGCTTCTGATATTTGGCGGTATCGACCGCCGGACCGGAACGAGCGATAGTAGGCTAACACGGAAGCTTCCCCGCTCATCGCACGGCCCTTGCCGCAAGGGGGCCACGCAGGTCCCCCCCCAAAATGATCCGCCATCACCAAGGCACACCG
>ONZQ02000006.1:87838-164907 GCA_900312665.1 Cephalotrichum gorgonifer | reverse complement strand
ACGCAGGTCCCCCCCAAAATGATCCGCCATCACCAAGGCACACCGGCGGCAACCCATCCACGACGTACGATTAAGCGCCCGGGACCATCATCCCTAGATACCGGGCCGAGTAACGACCCTCATGTTCATCCTAGTCAAGGCTCCCACTCCAGGTAATATAGCCGCAGGTTTGGCGGCCATCCGCGTCGACGCGTCGGACGAGAGGGAAGGGGGGGAGGGTAAACCTCCCGGATTGGGGGGCAGATGTCCATCCGCGGCTACTAGTGGCGTGTAGACTGGATTTTGATTGGAATCTGGTCCAATATTGGGCGGTCCTATTCACAGGGCCGGCGGCTATGCGAGTTGCGAGAGGGATGCATCGCGTGCAGTTGCCCGCAAGTTTTGGTCGGGACGATGCGGTTTGAGCGTCATGTGGGATGTTGACTCTGGAAGCAGGAATGACGAGCCGCTGTCCCCCGGGTCTTGGCCCCGGAGTTAGAGGGGGGGAAGCATTCCGACTTGGCTCATCGGAGAAATATTTTAAGAATACGGGCGTATCAGTGGGGGAGCTAGATTATGTACGTTGGACCAACAGGTCGTATCCCTGGAGCTCAAGGACGCCGATAGTGCGTTCCAAATGAGAGACTGAGCAATAATAATAGCCTTGAAAGCTACTCCTATGCGGCGCAATGTTCAGCTAAGAATAGCCGACGTCCGTTGGAAGCAAGTTCGTATCTGGGCAACTGGGGGCGAGAATGCGACCTCAGACAGCCGACTGGCACTGGCAACCGATGGTAACATGGGAAACCGACAGTAACACTCATCCTTAACTGCAGCGAGCGGTGACAGGCATTCCTCGCGCAACTTGGTCCCCTGCGATTGCCTGGAGGCTCTAAGCGCCGGCAACCCCACTTCGCCGGGGTCGGGGGCGGAGTTCCGGCCACTCATGTCTCTGCCCCACGTTCTTGCGCCCAGACGAATACCGCGTGCTTGGTACTTGTGCCTGGGACGAAGCCAGGAAATGATCTACCTGCGCTATTCAATGGGTGTGACCATGAAGTTGGTGCCGGCTTGGTCCTGGCGGAGGATGAGAAGTTGGGAAAACTGGGACTGTAAGCACAGAGCTGAGAAATAGCCGCGCAGGGCTGGGAGTTGGGAGTAGGTGGGTGATGGATTGCCATTGATCACGGCAACCGGATTACTGGTTCCGGAGCGGAGTGGGGCTCGGCGCCATGCTGCAGTCCCTTCCAGTCCCCTCCGCCTCTCCTCTCCCGCTGCCCCCCAGGACCCAGTTTCTCGAAACTGGAAACGTGGCTTATCCTATCTCCATCAGCCTTGGTGGCCCATCGGAGGCGTTTGTGCCTTGTGAACTGGGCCTTTCTGCGGCCGCCCCTCCTCTCCACCCGTCATTGCGCCTCCTCTTCATTGACACGGCTGTTTCCGACGATGGAGAAAGAGGAGGTCGCGATATCTACGGTACTTGGGCTTAAAGGGAGAGGGGGGCAAGGGATGACGGGTGGGGGGGAGGATGTCTGGAAGAATCTACTGAGTAGTGATCTTTCCCCGGCAGTTGGTCCAGAACTCGTTTCATCTTCTTCATTGTTGTCGCTTGTTTTGGACCCCGCAAGATGCACCCTATTTAGATCGTGCCTGGGGAAGAGCCAACGACGAAAGTGTTGGTGATCCGGGACAGAGCCTTCTGGAGGGGAACATATGCAGACTCGTGCAGCTGCGATAGGAAATACGAAGTGTGTGGGGGGGAAGGCTGCTTCGATTCGATGGTAGAAGGATCGTTGCGTGTTTCATGGGGCCAGCCGGCTGCACGATGAAAAATGTCAGCTACAGCTCTCGACGCGAGAGCCCTCACCTGCGTCCCGCTCCCGCTTTCTGACCGTGACACCACGGCGATCGGGATGGGACGTCGGCGTGGTGGGTGCGTCGGGTGGGGGCCCAACGAGATCCTACGTCGTGTTATGTCGTGCCACCGGAGATCGTCAGAGGCATCGGGGCGATCCGCGCACCAGGGCACAATACACCACGATAGGAAGAGAAGGCGAGAGAGTCGAGGGGCACTGAGTAGTAGTACACGGGATAGAGTACCTACGCACCATTACCCTCCCGCGGCCACCATGATCATTGTTACCCTTGCTACGGAGCAACTATTTTTCAAATTCATGTTACACTAACTACCCTTTAGAAATTGATAATCATACAACAGATCAAACCGCATCGCCTCATTACACCATTTCCCAGCCTACACTCCCTCCTCCATCCTCAAATTGCGGTATGATATACTCCACTCCTTACGCCGGTTCGCCTATGGTCCCTAGGGCCCTATGCCCAGTATACTAAGAAAAGAAAAATAACTCACCCCTTTATACTATGATGAGTGTAAAAGCCGACGGCGAAAGAATAGTATCCCTCGAGTCGTAAACATCTTCCAAAGGGGTGAGACGAAGATCGAACATACCATGTGAATGCCAGTTTTCTCCCTCGCGCTACGTATCCATTAGCAATCTCCCATGGCAGGAGCCCGGCCATTCTCCTAGGAAGTTCAAGCCCCCTCCAGGGGCGGGGCGAAATTATACGTAAAGTCCACCAGCCCGTCCAACATCCAGTGCTGCGGATCGAAAAAGTCGTAGTTCGTCTCCCCGCCGTATCCCATCCCGCCCATCATGCTCGGCGCGCTCGAGACCGGCGCCGAGAGGCCCGAGGGCACGGGAGTCAGGCCCCCACCGTTAGCGGGGCCCAGCATGCCGTTGTTGCCTCCGCTGGTATTGCCGCCGCTCGTGGTGTTTCCGTGGAGCCCGTGGGGCGGTATGAGGGTACTGTCGAGATGAGACGATGACGCGGAGGACTCGTTTGCCGAGTCGGGATTGGTAGGCTGCTTGAGAGCTAGAAGTGGGGGGAGGAAACTCAATGTTAGTTCGGTTTGCCAGACTCGATGAACGGTAGAAGAAATAATGCAATTAGGGAAAAGGGGACACATAGACTTACCATCAAGAGTACCTCGGCCGAGAGCTTGGTACTCCTCCCGCCAGCGCCAGATCGAATCAAAGACCAAACTCATGCTGTGGCGACATCGCACCTTGAGCTGCAAGCTGTCATCTATCTGGATCGGGGACTCGTCCGTCATGTCGTAGTCACTATCGGGCACCGCACCCACCCGCGCCCCATTCCACATCTGGACCATCAGCTCCGCAAGGCGCGACTGGAGGTCATTATGCGCGACGCTGGTCGCCCGGATGGCCTGGATGGTCTGGTGGAAGAGTGTACGGCCGCGTTCAAAGTCTATGGTCTTCGCGAAGAACGACCGCAGTAGCTTGAGGAGGGCGAACCCCGCGGCGACGAGCATCTGCTGTATGTAGTTGGTGGCGTATAGGAGGATGGATCCGCGCGCTGTCTCAGGGGGGGACGTCACTTTCTCGACCTCGAGCAGCTCGTCGAGGAAAGCCGTTGTCGCCCGCCACAGTCCCATCAGGTCGTCCATGTACCCGGGCGTCGTGCTCGAATCGAAGAACCCGGCAAGTCGGAGATGGAGGCCGGCCGCCCGAAGGTGGAGGTTGACGACCGGGCCGAGCTGCTGAGACAGTATAGGTGCCTGCAGCTCCGCGAAGTCGCGGCGGTAGACCCTCATCAGCATGGCCCTGTGCTCGTCGCCGGCCACGCCCCTGGGGTCGCTGGCATTGCTGTACATCTCCTTGGACACTTTGTCGCAGAACCGCTCGATCTGTACCCGCGCTTCCAGTTCCGGCGACAGGTTCACCTGGTCACCGTCGCCGCTCGACTTCGTCGCTAGCGTCCAGTCGTACAGCGTAGACGCGGGTTGGCCGTACGCGGTACCGATGTTTTGGGCGACGATATTGCAGACAGCCCACGTCGTGATGCGGTCATGGAGCTGCTCGCGGTTGAGCTCCACCGACACCCTGGAGAAGTCCTGGCTGTGATTCGGGCGGTGAAGGCCTATCATCGTGGCCGTCTTTGTCATAACACCGCATAAGATATGGGTCGGGTCCGAAGAAGTGGTGCTCGTAGGCAACGGCCAGCTGCACAAGAGGCAGAGGGCCTTGACAACGAAGTAGCTAGTCGGCACCTCACCTATGGTCGTCCACAGGAGGTGCATAAGAGGGCCGGAAAGGGTCGTGAGCAGGGTCGGGTTCGGCCGATAGCGTCGAGCGGCGACGGCGATTATGGACCAGAAGAGAAGCGGATGCTGGGCCTCGTATTGGTCTGGCGGCTGGGCTGGGTTGAGGAAGGGGAGGAAGGGGTGGTAGAAGGTGAAATACTCCGAGAAGAGTTGATTGACCGCCTCGTCGGTGAGACGAACAGTGTCCAATTCATGCGTGACGCGGGGTATGCTGTAGGAGCCACCGCCCCCGCGCTTAAGATGTAGAAGCGAAGACACTGCTTCATCAGAGCCCATCAGGGAAGGGTTCCGCGTGTGGGAGTAGCTGCTTGCGACGGGGGACTGCAGCTGATCCTCATCATCAAAGACGAAGCCCTGTGCTTTGGCCCGTTGGATATTCCTCCGCAGGAGGTCGATCTCCCTTTCCATCTCAGCATGCTTGCTACGTTTGCCTATGCGTTTAAAATTCGATTCAATCTTGCAGTCTAGCTTTAGGCGGCGGCAGCGGGAACAGCTCTGGAAGGGTTCTTGAGATACGTCACACCGAAGCTGGTGAATAAGAGATACCCGTCAGCTACTAATCCAGGCGGAAGCAGTACCCTCTACGACAAGTACAATAGAAAGGGGGGGAAAGGCTGATTGAACGATAGGTGATTCTCGCGCTTCCAGCGGCTCGCAGGTAGGTATGGACGTGGGTACGCATAGACGCGGGTAGGAATAGACGCGGGCGGGCATAGGGCGTGACTCACCTTCTGTTGACGACACTCGTTGCAGGCGCGCTTCACGCCGGGCTGGCGCTTCTTCCCAGCCTCGAGATCCTCTTCGTTTCCGCTGCCGGCGCTGCTATCGGCGCCAGGCATGCTTCGCTTCCTCTTGGAAGGCGGGGGATGCGCGCCATGGCGAGAGCTCAGCGGGCTAGTTGGGCTTGCTGGCGTTACCCCGCCGCCGCCAGCAGACACGGGGGAACCGTCCATCTACAATGGCGAACGCGTACCGGCGAATTGGGGGTGGGGGTTGCAGGTCCAGTCGTAAATTCCGGCGATTGATACTGCCGACACTTGATTGCGCGGGACCGGCGCCGGTGTCGCGGAGCCAATTCCTGAGTTGGCTGAGTTTGCTGATGGTGGTGGAGAGAGATCGGCCGAAATACGGAGGGAAATTGAGCGGGGTTTAGGAAATGTGGGAGAGGTTGGTGGCGGAGGGCGCACGTCAATATGGGGGTCGTGCTTTTTCTGTGTCACACCGACTGATGCGGATAGCACTGACAGCTGACAAACCCAGTGTTTTTCCTAGACTGACAGCTGATGGCTGTTGTGGAACCGAGGAAGAATTTCCACGTGACCTTTGCTTTTCTTCCAGAGACCATGGAGAGATCCTGAGTTTATTTCTGCTACAATCTAATATCAAAGAGGAAGGATGAGTGGAGGACGTCAACAACAACCCAACGCCGAACTCACGTACACCGAAATCATCAACCCAATATTGCCGTGCTCTTAATTCACCGTCGGTTCTGGCGTGTCCCCCAATCGGCTGGATAAGACCCTGTTATAGGTACTCGTAGCTTAGGTATAAGCTCCACTGCGACCCGGCTGGCCCGAAACAGAGCATACTTCTAATAGCCTTTGTGCAGAGTGGCCGAGCTGGTAGTTTCTCGGATTTCGCATTGAAACCCTCTCGTCTCTTTTTGTTCCTGCCTGTAAAATCTCATGTTCGCCCCTCTAAGGGCCACTCGCGCTAATTGAGCCATGTCGCCACCGATCCCGTCCAACTCCAAGGCGGGGAAGTTCTATCTCAAAGCAACTACCGAATGGACTCCCGGGAAGCCATACACTGAGACACCCCGCGCTAAAAATGAAGTACGCTTCGCCCTTCCAGGGGCGAAAAGGAAGCAAACTGCACAGGGTATGCCTCCCGTTCGATTGCCAGTTTCTCTCAGGCAAGATAAGGTTCCGGGCTCATATATTATGTAGAAACCGTCACGCCCTTTAATTCTAGCGATACTCCTCAGCCCTTCCTTGACCCGGATGTCCTCGAGCGATGGCGACGCGAAAGAACCGACAACCCCAAGGCCTGATGAGCCCAAAAGCCGCATTGAGGGTGCATGCGGGGAATGCGCCAGGAACAATGCGGGGTCGATGACGAGGCACCCACCTGGTTTACCAACATTTGGAATAATCGGAAGTTTCCCGACTCATTGTAGTAGCTTCCCCCACATGGATGTTGGTTCCCATGGATGGATGTTCAAACCTCGGTCAGTCTACCGCGGCACTTTCCAGAACGGTGGCCCTCAAAGCATCGGCTCCATTGTTGCGACGCCTACAGCCCACTAGGACGGATCTGGAATGCGGGGAGCGGCTGTGGCCCACGGCAAATTGCTCCCCACTTAGGCCAACAACGAAGAGTCCAACACCACTACGAGGAACTATTATGGGCTATTTCATGCGGAATAAAGCCTATCCAAATCCCTCCCCTCCGCCCCCCTCCCCCCCTTCCCTGGAAACAACTTAGGTTCGGAACAATCACCCTCGCGAGAAATCATGGCCTCCAACGAAACCCTGTATAACGTGCCCTTCTTCCTCAACGGAAAGGAGTGCGGCACAGGGAGCACATTTGAGATCAAGTCGCCTGCGACGGGAAAGGTACTACACACCTGCTCCAACGCCAGCTCTGAGGATGTCACAAAGGCTATTGAGTCGGCTGCTACGGCCCTCAAGACGTGGCGCAAGATGACCCCCGGCCGGCGCCGAGATATATTCCTCAAGGCTGGCGAGATCATGGAGAGGCGTCGTGATGAGCTGGCTCAGACCATGGCCGAGGAGACGGGTGCCTCCCTTATGTGGGCGGGTTTCAATATCAATGTGGCTATCGACTTCTTTAAGGACGTCGCCGGTCGGGTTTCGGCGATCGAGGGGTCCCTCCCGGCTACTGCCGACGAAGGGGTCGGAGCCATGATCCTCAAAGAGCCTTATGGCGTTGTCCTCGCCATCGCCCCTTGGTATGTTGACCCTAGGCCATTGTACCTAGGGGTACCTAGGTCTAACACTCTATAGGAACGCCCCTTACATCCTCTCGACGAGGGCTGTCCTCTTCCCCCTTGCGGCCGGCAATACCGTCATCCTCAAGGCTTCGGAAATGTCGCCCAAGACGATGTGGGGTGTAGCGTCGTGCCTTCACGAGGCCGGACTACCAGACGGTGTGCTCAACACACTCGTGCACGAGCCGGCCAACGCCGCCGCCATCACTGCCCAGATCGTTGGGGACCCCAACATCAAGATGATCAACTTTACGGGCAGCACCCACGTGGGTCGCATCATCGGCAAGCTCGCGGCGGAGAACATCAAGCCCATCCTCCTCGAGCTCGGCGGCAAAGCCCCGGCCATCGTCTGGGAGGACGCGGACCTGGAACTGGCCGCGGGATCGTGCGCCCTGGGGGCGTTCCTGAACGCCGGCCAGATCTGCATGAGCACCGAGCGGATTCTCGTGCACAAGAACGTCCGGGAGCAATTCGAGAAGTTGCTCGTGACCGAGATTGAGAAGATTTTCCCGCCTAGTGGGGATGCGCCGATCCTCATCGTCCCGGCGGCGGTGGAGAAGAACAAGGCACTCGTGCAAGATGCGATTGCCAAGGGTGCGGGGCTCGTCACGGGCGATCCTAACTTCGTTGGCTCCACCGCGACGCGCCTGCGGCCCATCGTGCTAAATGGGGTCACGGCCGAAATGGACATCTACAAGACGGAATCGTTCGGCCCCACCGTGTCTATCATCGAGGTCACGACCGAGGAGGAGGCGATCCGCATCGCCAACGACACCGAGTACGGGTTGTCGGCGGCGGTGTTCACGGAGAATCTCAGAGTGGGGCTGCGCTTGGCGAAGGAGATTGAGACGGGTGCGGTCCACATCAACAGCATGACGGTACACGACGAGTCGACTCTCCCGCACGGAGGGGCGAAGTCGAGTGGGTTTGGGCGGTTTAACACGTCGTCGGGGATTGATTCTTTCCTCAGGACGAAGAACATCACTTTCAAGTATTGAGACTCAGGCGGGTTGGAATATGGTGTGAGGTCCGACGAGAACTCCACATTGTCAGTATTAATGTTATAATGAAATGTCCTGCGAGCGCTGGGCTGGAATATATGACCGTACGACAACCTTGATTCAGTATTGTGGCATGCCGTGGAATGTCGGGCATGGCCGGTGTCTCTCGGGGAGGACTAGCCACACTTGTGAGTTGTTGACCTTGCCTTGGGTCTTCTTGCCAGATGAGATTATGTTGTTATATCCGGGGCCATTATACCTTGCGGTAGTTCCGGCGGGATGGGCGATGACCTCTATTTTCCCGGGCCGAAACCAAATACCTTCTCTGCTCCCTTAGAGCGGATGTTGTCGTGGTGACCACCTAGTATGGCACTGTATTTGAATCTTCTCCCGGTTGGGGGTCTATATCATTGCGCCGATGACTGAGGGAAGGGTGGACAGTTGATATAAATCAACTTGACTAGTGTCTGGGGTAGAGAGGGCCGTACACTTCGCGCCTCTTACGAGAGGCCCGGATACTTGACGCATATCTTCTCGGTAGACAGGCTAGGTGGATTTGTTTTGGTCTGGATATCATAGTATATATATGTATAAGTGTGGAAGACGATTCGTATTGGTATCTCTATCCCGAGACCCCTACCAGAACGCGATCCCCGAGCTTTCTCTACGTGAACAGTCACTTATATACAAAAACCGCCCCGCTTTACCTATCACCCAGTCACCAGAATGAGCCACCTACTCTACGGAGTGGCCCTCGCGGCCCTCACGCAGGCAACTCCCTTCTCAGTTCCCACGACTATAATCGACGTCACCCTCCCACCCCCGGCGGGACTCCTTGTCTCCCGTGCGCCGCAGATCTTCATCCCGGCGCCCACCGACACCCTCAAGTGCACGTCCTCAACCTTTGCCAACAAAACCACCCAGTACAGCGCCGCGTTAGCCGACTGCCGCTGCATAGTCGAGAGCCTCTCCACGACGGAGTGGGCGGGCAAATTCTTCGTCCGGCCTTCGGACGGGTCGAAGTTCGGGACCACGGCGGTGACCTGTCGGAGCTGCGCGTTCGTGTTAGAGTCTCAGAGTGAATTTGGGACGAACATGGGGGCGAAGGATGTGGCGGGGTATATCGGGGAGGCGGTGGAGAGGTTTGTCCGGGAGGGTGGAGACAAGATTGGTGCGGAGGGGGAGACGGTTTGTGAGAATGACAGTGGCGGGGAGGGGGTAGATGAGTTTTCGAAAACGAAGTGGGTTATTGCGCATGTGCCTAACTAGAGGGAGGAAAAGGGGAAGGTGTCACACAAAGTCCTGTACCGACCAGATGTTATGCTAAAAGGGAGCTCATTATGGTCGGAGAATGAGTAGGGGTGTTCAGGATTGGTGCCATCAAATGTCTTCAACGCCACATCCTATGCTCTTGGTCTCACGTGTAGTATTGAATATTATTATACATTCGAGAACGACTAGCTGATAACGATTGAACGAAGACGTACGAAGGGAACGAGGGGTGAGCGCCCTTTATGCACAAGGGGGGGGGGGGGGGAGACTTGGAGTATGCGTACACCATCGAACGCCGCTGTAATGGGCTTGGGGGCGCAATACGCGGGCCATGTGAGGAGAACACTCGAAAGTGACTAGTCGTTCATGATTTCGGGTTAGGCAGTAGATCTCGCTTTGGAGAGGCAAGCCGGAGTTGGCGGTGATGGCGACTACAGAGAAACGGAGAGAGTCCAAAACCATGATTCGTTGGGCCAATACCATTGGTCTACGTAGCGTTGGGTGCATGCGCCCGATACTCTCACATGGTTGAAATTATTGCATTACTCTTATCTCGCGATTGGACTTCACGGTTGCGACTTAGAGGAAGGAGCCATGAGGAAAGGGGTTGGGGGGATATGAAGAAGGGAAGGTGGATCGGATGGTAGTAGTCGTGACTTGGAGGAAGGAAAATCCATAAATACACTAATAAGGTTCAAAAATAGGAGGAAGCTGAGTTGAAAGACGGCGACTAGGACTGAGAGGAAGGAGATAGATGGAATAGAAAGAAGGTGAATTGGATCATGGCAGTAAAAGTGCAGGGAAAGAGCCATGTAATTATTAGAACCAGAGACCCACGTCCCCCCGGCTTAATGTTAAAGGAACCAAGTTTCCATCGCCTTTCTGGGTGCCGCCGAGGAGATGTGACGATCTCGGAGGGAATTGATATTCGGCATGTTTGAAGATGTTCTGTTTCTGAAGGAGCTCCTGTAGTAGATAGGCATACTATAATGGGCGGAGCATGAACCAATTGTCCTCGCGATGGACGCCAGATCTGGCGGGGTTAAGGGGGCGGTGCAGCTTGTCAGTGGTAAGATCAGCCCTATAAGTATTATTAATAGTTAACCCCGCCCCCATCAAGCGGAATACAGAGTAGGATCGGCATCTCAATCGAGGATGGAACACCAGATTTTCGAGCAGCTGAAAGGGAACAGAGCAGGGATGCAACGCGACGGATCCAATCAGGCGTCGCTCGTCGTCATCTTATCACCCACCGCAGGCATGCTCCCTGCCCAAAACAAAACAAATTAGGCATGATCAGGAAGAGAAAGAAGGCTGAGCACGGAGGCAATCAAGTTCAATTGGCGACATGACCTTTCGGTCGTGCCACGTTCCTGGTTGTGTCGCCCGCATCGATCCTTCTCCTTTTTCTCAACTTCTCTCTTTCCATTGAACGTCCTCGTCCTTTGTTTCGTTGATTTTTCTTTTCTTCTTCTTCTCTCGCTCTCTACGCCATTTTGCCCGTCATCCACTTGCACTGCCATCATCCTGTCTTCCTCTTGAAACACGACTTCGCTCCAAGACTCGACTTTATATACACAACATAAATTCACAATGGCAAGCCATCCAACCCAGCAGCCGCTCCCGGGTCAAGCCCCAACACACCCGGGCCACGCTCCCGTGTATCAGCCCGAGAAAGGCGCGCCGGCACCGACCCCGGCATACCAAGGCCAGGCCCCCATGATGCCAGCCCAGCAGCCCGCACCACCGCCGCCGCAGACCTCAGACTGGAACTCGGGTCTGTGTGGGTGCTGCAGTCCAATCAGCAGCTGTTTCCTCGCCTGCTGTCTGCCATGCGTCCGTACGTAGTCGCCGTCCTGCCCCCTTCGTGCCTGGAATAGCCCCTGTACCATGTCCTGTCTTGCTAAGCGCGGATAACTGTAGTCCATGGAAAGACCGCCGACCGCATGCGAGATCCCACGATGAAAACGGCTGACACGTTTAACAATGACTGTCTCATCTCGTTCGCCCTTAGCTGCGCCGTCGGTTGTGGCTGGATGTATGCTCCCCCCTCCCCCTCTCCCCTAAGGGCCCCGCTAGGAATATATCCCAGAATGTTTGAGATAGACTGACATTTTTGTCGTGTAGATGGGTCATGCAGCAGCGATCCAAGATTCGCGAACGTTACGGGATCAAGGGCTCCCAGACCAGCGACTGCTGCGTCGCATACTGGTGCCCCTGCTGCTCCACCGTCCAGAACGACAAGGAGGTTATCGCCAGGACCAAGGGTCTCGTCACCGACGCTTACCAGCCCCAGGGTGCCATGCAAGCGAAGCCGGCGCAGTAAGGGTGGACTCCTTTTGGGGAAGAGTCTTTCTTTTTCGGATTTGGAAACGCAGAGGTGGTATGGTGGAGCTGACGATGACCGGCGTGACCCACCCGCGCAGTCGAACTTTCGTTCCTTATTTTTTTTTCTTTCTTATTGAGCAGTTTCTTACCTGTATCCCTTGAGTATACCCATTCTTTAGTCCTTAGCACTTTCCATTCAGTCATAGCTGAATATATAAGCCACGCGCTGGGGTTTCATCACTAGTGCAAGTGGGCTGCCGCGAGATTATCGATCCGAACGGGTGCTAGCGGGGTGCATACGCCACGCAGATGGACCTGTCATTCGAATCACATCGATTCGACTCCACGGCTCATCCTTCCTTACTCCTCGTTACATCTATAACGGCAGGCCTTACGCGCAAACAAGGCCCAGTGATTAATCTTTCTCGGCTCGGGCTTTCACGGGGGTTTTCAGTCGTCCAATATAGCACGCAAACCGGCCCCCCTACCAGCGCATCTCTCCGGCCCTCGCTACGCCGAATTTTATACCCCGGCGCTTCCGGGAGAAATGACCCGCTCGCCACCTCAATTCTTTCTCCCATGCCCATTGGTCGGGTCCCAGGTCCCATTCGATCCCGACCCTGCAGACCAAGATCTACATCACTCAACCCCATCCTTAGCCTTGTCCCGTCCCGCGTCCCCGCCGATGGGATTTTACCCGGGACACATTACCCAATCAATGCGGACACCATCTAACAAAGACGTGCCGTGCTGGGTAGATGGACTTGAGATGGGGTGGATCCTGTTCGGCTTCGGACCCTCAGTTTCCGGTCCCGTCTTTGTTTCTATCTCTTCTCCTCTCCCTTCACCCGCACTCGAACCTGTACTCGCTGATCGGTGGAGGTGCCGCCAAGCCCGTTGGCGCCGATCCTGTACATAGCAGGGCTTGTAATAGTGACAATATGTGTTGCCCAATGCTCACTACTAACCTCCACAAGCACCTAATATGTCCAAGACTTGTGGGATGCCGCATTCGGGAGATTTAGAGGGACGGCAGCAGTATTGGGGCCGAGGAAGAGTGGAAGGAGTAACACCACATCTCTTAAGAGGGAATGTTGGTTTTGCTCGTCTTTGCTTCCCCCCTCCCCCCCCCCACCTACTTCCCTCTGGCGAACTTGGTCTGATGTGACGCTAGTTGGGGGAGAGTGCCTCGCTTCCTTTTCTCGCCCTTGATATTTTATCTCGTCTTTACTACGTTTTGTTTTGCTAGCAAAGCTGCCGGCACAGTCATTCTTTTTATAAAGCTAAAAGTGAGAGCTTCCTTGTCGCCGCCTTGTGATCCAGGACCCAAGGTGGCCGTGAAGCACGTGTAAGGTCATACGCGTACGACGTCCGGGGGTACGACTACGGTTAGGGACAGAGATACGAGACAAAGGATTCTACATTCGTCTATCCAACGATCTGGGGCGCCCGCCTCTCGAAAAACACGCCTTCCACGGCTATTATATACCCGTCTAGTCAAGTCACCCGTTTTCGTCTTGTCAAGGATGGCTCCCGAGGCCTCACCCGGCGAAAGCAGGTCCATGGAGAAGGATAAGAAGGAGGTCGACGAGGCACCCAAAGATGGCCCTGCGACGGCCGGCATTTCTGACCCCGACCCGACCGATAATGAGGAGGAGGACGAGGACGAGGAGGTGTATATCCGCGAGGCCATCTCGATTACCCCGATTACCCCCCTGTCAAGAACTGGCACGCCCATCCCCTTCTCCCGCTCCTCAGACGGGAGACAAACGCCATTGTCCCAGGGCAGAGTCTCTCCCGAAGATCGCGCCCAGACACCTCATTCCATGACGACCGCCACCCCGCCACCACCGCTATCTACCCGCTCGTTCGGCAAGATATCCGAGGACGGCCGGAAGACCCCTTCTGACTGGACGCCATCCACGCCCAAGACTCCCATTCAGGGAGTCTCGCATATATCCTCGCAGGACTCCATCCGCCGCAAGCCCGTGCCCGCTCCGAGCCAGGATAACTTGAGGGACCGCACGACCTCAGAGAGCGGTAGGCTATCGGCGCTAAGGAACCCTCTTGAGAAGACGACGTATACTATTCTTCCCGAGCAGTTGATGGAGAAGGCGCCGTCAACGCCAGACTCCACCCCTCGGACGCACATATCGCTCCCGGGGCGGGCGAAGGAGACGGGCAGCAAGGCGGACTACAAAAAGTTGGCGAGGTTGTGGTGGGCAGAGGCCGTATGGCTCAGCGTCTGTCTGCTCTCGGTGATAATTATCTTTGCGGTCCTATCAGCCTACGACAACCGCCCCGTGTCCACCCTCCCGTTGAACCTCAACGCCCTCTTGGCCTTCTTCACGACTGTTGCCACCGTCTCTTTCCTCATCCCGACCGTCGAGTGCGTCTCCCAGTGGAAGTGGAACTACTTCCGTGCGGATGCCCGCTCCCTCTCCGACTTCCAGCTGTTCGACTCCGCGACCCGTTCGCCCATTGGCGCCGCTGCGCTTCTCGTCAAGCTACGACACACACACGTCGCTGGCGTAGGCGCGGCGGTGATCCTCCTATCACTTCTCGTCCCGGCAGTATCGCAGGTCGCGGTGGGGCACAAAGAAGACGTCGTGAGCGCTGGGAACTTGGTGGCTTCCCTTAGCGCCACGCGTATTCTAGAGGCGGATAGCGATATCGAGGGACTGGGGGCCGCGATAAGGGAAGGTGTGGTCGGCAAGGTGGACCTTGAATTCCCCATTCTATGCCCCACGGGACAGTGTGACTTCGAGTCGTTCGAGGGGCTAGGGATTTGTGCGCGCGTCAACGACATCACCGATCGGCTAACTGTAACGGCCGGGGCCTCCAAGGGGTCCGGTGGTAATAGTACCTCAACAGATGGGAAGGTCCGGTCCACGAGGTCATCTTCTCATAATGTCACGTTGCCGCGGGAGGCGAACTGCCAGCTTACGACGAATCAACCGCTCAACGTCCTCACATGTAAGACGGACGGATCCAAGACTCTCTCATTTGATGGGGATGCGAAAGGCACGGCCATATACTCTATGCCCATCATATACTCCGACGCCAAGGGCTCGGGTAACTCCACGGAAGTCGAGTTTGAGGCCCTTGAGGTTCTCTTTCACTTGTGCCAGGGTACGTATTCTGCCTCGGTACGCGACGCGCGCGCAGAGTTCAAGACCGTCAGCACATCTGCCGTCGTCGCGTCAGATTCGGCTGATAGGGAGGTTGGCGTCAACTGTGATGTGCCCACCCCGAGCGGGTCCAAAGGCGCCGTGGACTGCTCTTCCTCCGATGACATTCCCTCAAACGCCTTCATGAAGTTTGATAATGCGGAGGACAAGGAGGATGCTGTGGAGGTTAGCGCGCATTTCGGGGCGCTCGAGAAGATTGCGCTGGCTATTGGCGCGGGGACGAGCGGGCTCTGGATGCGAGAGAGCGAAGATGGCGAGGCGAGCGTTGTTGGTACGGCAGATGTGGAGAGTATCAGCAAGGTAATATATGACGGCGCAAAGGAGGAGCGGAAGAATCGGGTGACGAGGATGGCTGAGAACATTGCCACGAGCTTGACCAACGTGTAAGCTCCTCCCAGCCCACCATCCACTGATAGGTTCCTAGGAGATAGCTAACAGGTCCTAGAATAAGCGCAAAGCAGGCTACCTCCGACACGGGCCCGGCTATCGTTTCTATACCCGGCACCGCCCTCCTACCACAGACGCTCATCCGCATAAACTATGCGGCGCTAGTCCTCCTCCTCCTCCTCTTCATCGCATCCCTCGCATTCCTCATCGTCACGGCCATCCTCACTGACCGTGACGCGGGTGCCGAGGTCCTCAAGAGCTCGGCACTCGCCACGCTATTCGCGCTGGAGGAGGAGTGCAGGGGCGTAGCCGGAGGTATCGAGAGCGTGGAGAGCATGGGAAGGAAGGCGAGGGTGATGCACGTCAGGCTGAGGGACGAAGCGATAGTTCTGGCGGGGGAGGGGGTAGAGGCTAGGACGGAGGATAGAAAGGAGGAGGTTTAGGGGTGGTCGCGCGGATAAGCGACTGGGGGTGTTTCAATTCGGACGTTTCCTTTTCTATGGTTACTTTCTCTTTGTATATACTTGTGTACGAGACTATTTTGGGATTGGAAGAACAAGGTATGATTTGCGACCTAACTTATGGAGTCCAGAGGGACAAAGGAAGTTCACAAAATCGAACATGGGCTGCGCCCCTTATTAATTCCGTGCCATCCTCACTCTGTAGGTCGCGGTGCATCCTTCCATGCTTGGGGACGAGGATATCGTGGGGCCTGCGGCGGTCTCGACTCTAAGCCTTAATCCTGGTGTAAGTGTAAGGGAGGGCCAATAACACAAGAACTAGCTAGCCCCATTGAGTCGCCCTAAGCCCAAAGTGGATGGTACTTTCTAAACAACACCAACTCGAGATTCGTCTACGAAGGTACACAGAGTCGGTGGGGGATCGTTCCTGTAGGATATAAGCCAGTATTGCTCTCAAGGGAGTACAATAGGGCATGAAACCTATGAAAATTTGGCCCTCGCATAAGGGGTCAAGCTGTCCGACAGTTCCCCACCCACCGTCCGGTGCACTCCGCCTCCGGCCCACCCCGGCTTCTGAGCCCCGCTTGCCCCGGCCCCACCTTCCCGGTCCCGCTTACAACAAGGTATCAAACCATCTGACCGCCTGCAGGAAAGCGCTCTCTTTCCCAAACTTCTGCTGCGGATCCGAGACGTTGGCGCGCACGGCAAATCCGTGAGACGTGCCGCTGTATAGACTCAGCTGGTATGCGGAGCCGGAATTCCTCAGGAGCGTCTCGATCTCGGCGCGGCGCTCGGGCGAGAGAAGCGAGTCGGTCTCTGGAGTCCTCGTCAGAAACATTCGTACGCCTATCCGCATCTGCATATAGGAAAGGCGAGCCGGGAATAAAAAGAGAGCATTGGAAAGGGCGGGTCGGGGCGGGTGGGAGGAAGGTCCAAGGCTTAAAGAAAGGGGAGTGTTGTAAAAAGACAGGGAGAACTCACCAGCGGCGGCAATACTAACCGGCACACCCGCAGCTCCCGCAATATCCTCATCCCCAAGCATGGAAGGATGCGCCGCGAACAACGCGTCCCCCCCGGCCCGGAATGCGTACCGGCCCCCGAAGCAGTACCCCGTGACGCCGAACTTCTCGATACCCAGCTCCTCCTTGGCATACTTCACCGCCGTCGCGATCCTCCCGTCGATGACCTCCTCGCCGTTGGCCGCGAGGAAGTCATCCAACGACCAGCCCGGCTCATTCAGGTCAGCGGGTGCGGGTTCGCCGGCGAAGAGGTCAGGGGTAATCGTGAGATAGCCCGCCCTCGCGAAGGAGTCTGCGAGCCTTTTTTTTTATCAAGTGGTCAGTTGGAGGTTTGAGCAGCTGGCAAGTTTTCTTAGAAGAGTGGGGAGGGTATGGGTACGGACAGTTTGTTCTCGGGGAGCTGTATTCCGAAAACGTCCGTTAGGTATAGAACCGCCGTGGTTGTAGACTTCTTCGCCTCGGAGACGTAGATCGTGACTACCGACGTTAGAGAAAAATTTTCAATAAAAATAATGAGCTTGATGGGACGTACGGTTTTCATAGGTGATTTCCTCGCCGATGGTCTTGCCCTCGTGCCTGATGATAGAGGTATCGCAGGTCGCAGCTAGTACGGACTTCGCGGCATATAGCGCCCAGAGGAAGCGGAGGATGGCCATGTTGTGCTTATCGAATTCTCGTTGTCTCTACATATAAGTAAGACTATCTCCGGAAATTCGTGGAGGGCCGGGAGAGAGGCTTATAAAGGCGAGAAACGGCCATAAACATTCAACATAAATACTTCGATGTAACTCTGCATCTAGCTTTCCGGTGACCCGCCCCAATCAACTTGAAATTTGTATATGCAAGGAACCAAAAAACAAATTCCCCGTCGATAGAACACCCCTCAATTCCCCGCGAGTCCGGAGTCCGCGCGTCGAGATCCACTATCAATGGAACCCTCGGAAGGAGTTCAAGGATTCAGACATAGTCTTAACTACCTCCTTCCACCAAGGTACCGCCCCATGGATTCACGTTTACCGCCACTCTTTCTGGTACATCAAGCCCTTCACCCGCAAGCTCCCAGAGCATAGATGACAATTCCTCCCGGCCTCGACTCTCAGCCCTCCCACGTGGGAAACGAGAGGTATCAGATAGGTGACAAATCCAAGTTCCGCTCTGCCACCATTTACCCCTACGTCCAGTTTGGCTAAACATACAAATAAACATTCTATGCGGATATACATCTCAGCCTCCCCAGCTCCGGACCTTCCCGTTATATCCAAGTCCTCAATTTGTATATGACGGGCCTTCTCTGGACCACACTTAGCACAGATTATTACCACGTTACCAACCACGATGTAATACCAGAAGGAATCGCTCTCGGCACCGTCTCGCGGCACTCGCTTGCGTGATAAACGTAGCCACATTCCAAAGGAAAGTTCGACCGTCGGATTATCGTGGCAGTCGTCTGTCTTTAAAGTTACAGAATTCCCCTCACTTGCCGACTGAAGACAGCTGAATAGGCTTCAGAAAGATGAAATATGAAATAAGCAAACAGGAAGAGAAAACTCTCGGGAGAATATCCTCCTAAGGAATACCCAATGCCACATTTTTGAAGCGTCCCTTTCTCTGTAGCCTAGGCGCAAGAAAACGTAGCAAGAGCCCAATACCGTCAAATTTCCAGAGGACATTACCAAGAGGTAGAGAAGGAGGTTGCGAATAAAACATTTACATTTTTCATGTGATACTTCTCACGGCCCAGCAATATCCCCGGTGTTTCATCGAGGGTCGGTAGCCGAATTGACGGACAGATTCGACTTGGTAGTTGTTTGGTCTCCGAACAATGCAGCAACTTCGCCCAGGGTATACATATTAGCTTCGACTGACCTGAGTGAATTATCAGGACTCCTCGAATCGGTCTGCATGGTTCTACGCCAGGAAACCTGCCCCCTCCCGCTGCTCTTGGTTTGTACGCAGTATCTTTGTGGCCAGCCTGGAGCGGCTGTCGTGGTAAGCCCGATCATCTTCTGGGTATCATTCACCCTGACAGATTTCTTACCGTCATCCGCAGAGAAGAGCGAGTCATTTCGACGCTTCTAACCTTTCATGTTTCTCGTCTTAGGTGGGAAGATTGGCGAGAAGATGTATGCGGCACCATACTCATTCGCCCCTTCCCAAGTTATGAAGACACGTGGTCCTATATCGCAACCCTTGTGCCTTCCTTCTAGTGAATGATGATTTTACTCTCATATACTCTCATATACTCTCATATGCGCATCTTGTGCCTTCCTTCTGGTGAATGATGATTATACATACTGTCATATACCTGTCTTGTGCCTTCCTTCTGGTGAACTAAGATTCTACTATCACACCCGTCTTGTGCCTTCCTTCTGGTGAAGGATGGTTCTATTCTCATACCCGTATTAGGAAGTCGCGTTCTTGATCGATGGATCTTCTCTAACATGTGAAAAGGCCACCTGCTCGGCGGTTTCGTCAGTAGCTCGCCACAGGAGGAACTGCTCTGTTGCATCACGGCCACTAATCAATCGCCACTTTTTTTTATTCTCTAACTCGCTCACTTTTGCCGAGCATCTAGTCCTGCATATGCTATAAATAATCCCTCCCCGTCATATCCCGGACGAAAACGGTATCATCTGCCATTCCCTGCTCTGCAGTTTGGTCGGTGGCTCGCCACAGGAGGAACCGCTCTCACCTCTTCACGGACATTAATCAATCCCTTTATTATTTGTTTATACCCTAACTCACTCAGTTTGCTGAGAATCTAATCTTACATATCTACTGCAAGCCCAGCGCTAGCTACGAGCACGCCTCGCCCGTGTCCCTGCCATAGTGTACCACAACCTTGATCGAGACACCATCAACCAAGTGACCGAGGTTCTTTCGAAGGAGGTCACCTTGTCACAAAGAGGGCAAGGCAAGGCATACACTTACATTCGACGTCACATTGTACCGTCTGGAAAAGCACAAATCAGGTGTGGGAGGGATCACCTATTGGCCTTTGACTTGTTTATGTATTTATATGCTAACTCGCTCCTTCGCCTAGCATCTAGTCCTGCATAAGCTATGAATCTAGGATGCTAAAACGCTATGGTGGCAACGCTGGCCCTATTGGCTGATTAGGAAGGACATGGGAGCAGAGTCAATATCTCCATCGGAGGGAGGGTTGCAACTGCTTGGAGCGGATGCGAGCCGGCTCCGAGAAACCATACTGCAGGTCGTGGTAACTGCAGTCACACCCGACGGTATGATCTGGAGTTTTCCAGGAGCTGGCTCCGATCTGGACGGGGGAGGGGCCGACAACCAGCCCCCTGGGGTAGACGAGGACGCTCCCAAGTGGAATACGGTACGTATTGTTTGAATCCTGCTTGCGATTATTTCCATCCTAACATGTTTGGACAGCACCCCATGGGTTACTTCGCAACGGCGACGGCAGCAATTACAGCAGCAGAGATGACAGCAGTAGGGGAGCCGAGGCAGCACGACATTCTTAGAGTCGCCTGGATATCTACCCATCCCGAAGTTGATCAAAATCTGGAAGGTTCGTCGTGTGCTCGAGGAGAGAGGAAGAGTACTGTTCGTTCCCCCCGAAAAAAAGATGCGATGATAGCTCAGTTGGGACTCTGACACCAAATGGGATGCCAGCTCACCCGATATCGGTGTCCGCCGTCAACACGACGAGTGAGTGAGGACGATGGAGCCCACAGAAGATGAATTGAAGGGACTCGAGCTCGAGGCAGCCCAGTTACGGGAGTATGCATTGCGCGTCGAAGTCTCCGGTGTTGATAGATACGGGATGAGATGGAGGTTCCCTCGTACGGCTTCATGTACGCCGGAGCCAGGGGTCGGCTCCATCATTGGAAATAGAGGCTAGTCGCTATTCCCAGGGAGCGGGAAACCCGGCTATCTACGATAAGTTGGTAAGCAGAGTGCTGGATCCTCAGCAGACCCGGCCCTAGAGCTGGAGGTCGCCTCCCCTCTCGGAGACGCCTCTCGGCCATTGTTAGTGGATACCGACTATGCTGACCCTCTACCAGGTATTAGTGAAGGCATGCAATTGAGGCGATACGGCCACTGTCCGCAAAAGCGGAGGTCAAGGACAAACGGATCGAGGGACTGGAGATAGCTTTGGCAGCACCGGGAGGTGGATTGACAGGAACTCGTTGGGGCAGACTAACCTCGGGCGAATGTGTGCGAGCTTTGCCAGACGCCTCTGGATGCACATCGTCGATGGAGATGAGAGCGGATGCCGAGCATGAAAAGACGACACAGGGTTATGTTGTTGAAGATTTCCGCGGAGTTAACACTATACTGGGACCTGGAGAGCATAGCACCGCTGGGAAGAAGTATGTTCTACCAGATGTGGCTCGTGAAAAAGAGGTGGGAGATCGGGAGTATACTTACATTAATCCATAACTTCAAGCCCGTAGTAAGTGGACATGCCACCAAGTAGAAGAAACTCAGACATGAAATCAAATCCATTTATATTTGTCCTATACTCTATTCTTATTGTTGGTTCCATAACAGTTCCCCCTCCTCTTTCTCTTCCAAACTTGTGTATACTTAGACTGGCACGGAACGGGGCTCTCCCTTCTATTATATAGCTAACTTTTAGATGGTGAGATTAGCTTTTCAGCTCATCCGCCATAGTCAGGGTACCGGAAGTCCCCATTGGGAGGCTATAGGTCTAGTTGAACTCTATCGCCAGGGGAGAAGGGCATTGAAAAAGCCAGCCAGGTATTACACGGATATCCCAATGGGCACACACAAGGTTTGACCCAAATTGTTATTATTATGGAGCTTGCTTCTCTACTCAAACGCGGACCTCGAGCTGGATACGAATGGATCGGTAAGGGAGCGGCAGAACAAGTTTCGCCAAGGAGGTTGCCTCACTAATAGAACCTAAGAAAATTCATCACCGATTGCTACCAAGTAAAATTGGACACATTTGGTCACGAAATAAATGCAATGTTGTCTCCGCGAATCGTGTGTGATAAGTGCATTGGTAGAATCCCTGTCACTATTCGTTGACCCCTAAAACAGCGCCACGATAGGAGAACTAAAAAAAAAAAAAAGTCATAATCGGAGTTGAAGTACAGGAAGAGAACAACTTGACGAGGGCGGGAATGCGCCCAGATACGATATCAACAATGAGAATGTGCCACATTCTGCCCACCTCTTCAGCCTCCACAACCACCCTTCCCCCCTTTCCCCCCCCCCGGATCCCATTTCCCCCACCCGCGTCTTCCCAAACTCAAACCTGCATTGCTTACGCAGCGAGGATTAGGTCGTTGAAGGCGGTCACGACGGCCTCTCCGTCGCCAACACCGAGCCCCTGGTCTTTCAGCGACTGTTGAGCTGCCGTGCAAGCGTTGATCGCGGCATCGTTCGCCTCGCAAATGTTGTTGAGCTCATCACAGATACGGTTGACGATGATGTCCGGGTTGAGAGCCTCCTGCTGGTTGGCCTCGATGGCCGGATCGTTGGACTGGAAGGTGAACTCGTCCGCAGGACGTCCGCCGAGACCCCCCTCGAATCTTATCGTTGGGTCGCATAGACCAAAATCAGCAGCTCCCCCAGCATCTGCTTCATCGTCGTTTCCGGCGTTGGCATCTCCAGCGTTGGCATCTCCGGCGTTGGCATCTCCGGCGTTGGCATCTCCGGCATCGTCAACGCCGGCATTGCAGCCAGCGGCGGCATCATCTTCCGCAGCATCATCTTCCGCAGCATCATCAGCAGCACCAGCTCCAGCTCCATCTCCGGCTCCAGCTCCATCTCCGGCTCCAGCACCTGCACCTGCACCCGCGCCAAGCCCGGCCAGAGCAACCTCAGTGCCAGCTGCATCTATGGCACGGAAGTTGGTAAAGCCCTGGGCGATGGCGACCTCGGCAACCGAAAGGCCGACGGCATCGAAGGGGGTCTGGACCGACGTGGCGGAGTTGGCATTCTCGACGTCAGATCCATCCACAGCAGGGTCGAAGAGGGGGACGATCCCGCGGAGGGCCTCGGTGGCGGGGAGCGAAGGATCGGCGCAAATGTCACCAGTGTCGACAGCGGACGGGTTGAAGTTTCGCTGGTTGAAGTGTTAGTTACAACGATGTGTCGGTGGGTTAAGGCTCGGCTACTTACCTCGGCGGCCACGAGGCTGATGGCGGCAGCAATGACAGCGGGGTCATCGCCAAGCTGGGCCACGATTTCATCCGCGAGCAAAAGCTGCGATTGTGTTAGTATCAATGCTCACAAATACTCTTGCCAGAAGGACCATTGTGCACTCACCTTCTCGCAAGGACCAGCTCCGGCAAGGAGGACACCGGGGGACTGGCCAGCAAGGGTGGCGGCCACACCCGGGTCGCCGAAGGGGAGGGCACTGATTTCAGCTTGGACGAGTCCCTCCTGTCCGAACCGAGCCTCGACGAAGGCAATGGCAAGGGCGATGATGGTAAGCTTGGTGGCAGACATGGTAGCTGTTTTTTTGTTTTGTTTTCTTTTCAAATCTGAAAATGACACGATAGTAAGTGAGAATCGAAAGGACCGGCCGGGCGGTATATGGTTTGAAGTACAAGATAAAAATGAATGTAGTTAAACCGAAGAGAAACGAAAGAATGCGTTCACAGAACTGCGTGGAGAAAACAAGGGCGAGCTGAAGACTTGGTTGAAATTGAACTGGAGATGCGAGAGAAGAAAGAAACAATGGCGTTGATCGACGAAGGGAACATCCATATATATACGTCCATCAGGAAGGAAAGCACGACGACCCGGCTAAACGTGCTCAAGGGAGTCGATCCGAAGGGTCCAGTGACTACGATGGACTCGCTTTAGGATACTAGGTTTCCCATAGCGTGTATGGGAGGCTGGGGGGAGGACGGGCCCTCGATCGGGGACACCCCTGGTGACGATCATACGGCGCGGGGCCTCATTGAGACGGGCACGGCATGAACATTCGAGGGCCTACATTTTGGGACGGCGCCAAGACGCAATGCGGGAAAACCGACTAGGTCATTGGCCCCTCTCGGATCTCCTCAGTCGCCGAAACCACGACCCCTCGACGGGGGTCACTGACACGGTGTCGGGGCTGGCTAGGAACGAACTCGGGGGTCGTGAACAGGGGAAGGAGAGCTACTGTGACGTCAAACAGGTCGCGATCCTCCCCTGGTAGCGGACGACTGAGAGTATACGGTCTCGTTTTGGGATTCGGCCAAGAACCCTGCCCTCTGGAGGTCTGAGCGCCAGCCAGTAATGACCCGCGATGTGGGGTCCATTCGGTTGAAAGGGGAAAGGAAGGCCGTGGTTGCACGCAGATGGTTTACTGAAGTACAAATGGACAGTTGATCTGATCAGAGGCTCGATAGTGGTTTCCAACGCTTTGGAGATCTCCCATTCCAAAAAGTGAACTGAGAGCAGCTCGCACGCCGCTTCTTTCCCTTTGATGCAGCCAAGATAATACCACCACCCTGAGACTTGACCTTGCTCTGGCCAATTAGGATCATCCCCAGCGGCCCTGCCGCCCCCACGAACTGTAGTCTAGAGAAGGCGCGACCCGACGTTTCAGGCACAAGAAGAGTCACGATGCTGTGAGAATGTAACTAGTGCCTGAGCAAAGTCTGAAAATGGTCCTCCATTTGCTCCACCCACTTCCGTAGCGTCCGAGTATAATGTTAGTGTGAATTTTCCTGCGCTCTAATTGGCTGAGAGCTTAAGCCTGAAATAGCTTACAGTGAATTAGCCCAAGGGGGTTTGGCTACAGCAATTATATTAGCACTGTGACATCAGTTCATGTTTGGCTGACTTTAACAGTGTCAAGTGTGTGACACTTGAGCGCAGGGGCGGTAGTGGGGCATAGCTTATTCTGGCCCCTGCGCAATTTTGGCAGGAGCCCATCCTGGGGCCGCCTCAGATCAAACGGCACCAACCAGCCCCTGAGACGTCTTCGAGACTCGTCAGGTTTGAAAGATCTAGAGATCTACTGGTTCGCCTCAACATTCAACCCATGTTCCGTTCAATTGCAGGCGCCCTTCGCCCACCGTACCCCGGACATGTTCGATCTCATCTTACCGCCTGATCGAGGTAAACCCGGCCGTGAACGTGAACCTCGGTGGAGACGGCCGTTGATTCGTGGGAATATGGAAAGAGGTTTCTCTAAACAGATCATTGTTTTGAGCCCCCTTGTGTGAATCGCTTGACATGAGACCAAACTTTGTACACGGACCCTTGTCTCCACTCTCGAGGCCCTCAGCTTTCGGGTTGGCGGGTTTAACCTCTCGAGAGCAAGCTCCCCAACCTTGACCTCTTCAGTCCAAAAATAACGACGGGGCGTCTTCTGAAATCGCGGCCCCGGCCGGAGACGCAACGCGCTTCCCCGCCAACGGTGCCACTACCCTCGAAGGGGGGACCCCCGGTCGCGGTGCAAGTTGCAAGAGATGCTCCAAACGGGACCATGATCCGCAGATAATCATTACCTTGCCACCTCCTACTTTAGACTTATTGATCATATCGTAACCCATGCTGCTTAGGTCTTAACATTTCGGGTACCCGTGGTACGCGCGTCGACATGATTGTGCCATCCTGTCCACTTTCGGCCTGATGGTCATCCGATCCTCAAGGAGACCATGTTTGAGGCTGGGATTGCTCTCCTTCCCTCCTCCCACACGGGCCACTAGGAGGCACGTTGTGTCCTAGAGCTCCGTGGGGTGAGCTCTGTGGGGTCTGAGAGGGAAGTGTGAGATGGATGATACAATTATGCCCAAGTGCCCACCAGCTCAACAGCTGGCATATACCGAATTGGCGGTTGGGTCTTGTCGTTTCTCCCCACTGTCATCTGCGACTGGGACAGTTCAACTTCAGCAGTTGTTTGATCTCTCTCCTCTCGGTATAAGTACATTTTCTCTCTGATTTCCCGCCTTTGTCTATGGACGAGGACTGTTATCGCCGCCCTTAGTTGCGCCCGGTCAGCTCGCTTTAACCGACTTCCCGATGATCTGCTCTGGCATAGGCCAAGTTTAAGCATAAACGCCTCGGTCATGTTGGCGGCCCCCCGGGGACACTACTCCCTACCCCACCGTCATGCAAAGTCTTTTGATCTACAGTTTAGACAGGAGTATGCTACAGTAGTTAGCTATAAGGTGCTCTACCTGGTGGGTAAGAAGCAGTGCTCTGCGCGACCATGGGATCCCAGAAGGATGGTTGGGCGGATCGTTTCCATACTCTTACACTTTAAGGTTATGCGATCCGGCCCCTATGTGTCAATCTATACTCCTCATATGACGTGAGTCTTGATAGGCGAGACCCAAATCATCTTTTGTTCCCTTGGGCGGTCCAAGCTCTGCCCTCAAGTTAGAGATGACTCTACTTGGAATAGTGTCCTCAAGGCAAAGCTAGAGACACGGAGAATTTCGTGTACGAGAGTCGCGGCAGACACAAACGAGATCAGATCAAAAATTGATCTAGGGCTACATTTCGACCAACTAAACTAGTCTTTTCGTCCCACATGTACATGAAGCCTCAACGATGAATAAGTACAGGCGTCCGCACTGTTGTCGGGCAATGGGACGCACTCCAACCCTACATATTCCCCAACCTCCTTTTCCTAACCTCCCACAGGCTTGGAAACGCGCCGCCTACTTACCACTCGCCGGTGAGGGTGGGGATATCACCCCAGGGAGCCCACTTGGCAATATCAACAGTGACGGTGCTTTCGGAGATGGCTGACGGCGCAGTGGTGCCACCCTGGATGAAGTAGCTCCAGTACTGGGCGATCTGGCTCTGCTGGCTACCGGGGAATTGACAGTGGTTGTGGCCCCCGGTGAGCGAGAAGCCCATGTGCGTGGGGACGCCGAGGGCCTTGTAGATGGCCTGCGAGGCCTGCATGCATCCGGTGATGGCGACGGGGCCGAGCCAGTCAATGTTGTTCTCGGGGATGTACAGGCCGCGGGGGGCGATGAGGGCGACGAGGGCCTCGTGGTCGACGGGGTCCTGGCTGATCTTGCTCGTCCAGCTGTTGAAGCGCGGCGAGAACCACACGTTCTCGCCGACGATCTGGCCGGCGTGCTGGATGTTGGCGCCCTTGGCCTTCTCGTCGTCGGCGATGCGCCAGCACGCGGCGCCGCCGGACCCGGACTCCTGCGGGATCGTGAGCGCGATGCGCGGCTCCAGGGCGCCGGCGATGAAGGCGCCCTTCCCGTTGCGGGAGCACCCCGTCACGGCCAGGCGGGTGGGGTCGATGCCCGTCGCCTCGGGGCCCAGCTGCTCGAGGGCGTCCACAATTCGGCCGACGCCCCAGGCCCAGGCGGTCAGGGCACCAGCGGAGTGGTCCCTGCCAAAGAGGTTGTAGAAGAGACCCTGGCCGCGGGACGCCTGGCCAGACTGGGCGGCGAAGCCGTCGTTGGAGAAGGCAATGGTGGCGACGCCGGCGGGCACCGGGACGGAGGAGGCGCCGTAAGCGATGACCGCTCCGCTGGGAGAGCTGCCGCTACCGGCACCCGAGATTCTGACGCTGAAGGTGATACTGTTGCCGTTGGCGTTGACCGCGATGGAGAGGCCCTGGCCGGTCAAGGTGGCGGTGACGCTGTCAGGTGGGGGAGGGAAGTCGCCGAGCTCGGTCTGCTCGAGGGCATACTGCAGCTGCTTCTGGCGGCACTTGAAGTCCTCGACGGTCAGGACGTCGGAGCCGTCCCAGAACTTGAAGGGGTTGGGGAGGGTGGCGCTGTTGACGGTCGGGAGAGCGGCCTTGGCGTCGCAGGCAGCGGCGTCCTGGCGCGGAGACTTGTTGGCGGGCATGGCGAGAGCCGTGCCCGCGAGGAGGAGGGCAGCGGAGCTGAGGTGGACCATTTTGACGGTTGTGACGATGCTTCTTTTGGACTTCTACTTGTAAGCGTCTTCTTCTCTCTACGTCAGGGGGAAAATATATTGGCGCGGTGCGTGCATACCTAGCTAGAACGAGAGAGTGTAGGCAGGAGATAGTGAGTCGTGAGGAATATCTCGAGATCTTTCTGCTCGGGCGGACAATGATATAATATAGATATCTGGAGGGGGGGTAGAGTATAAGGAGGCCGTGTCCAGGAACCCGAATCGTCCTTTGCGGAAGGGGCATGATTCGCGACATCTCTAGGGCCCCTCCGGCCGGGAGAAGACGTCGATATTGCTTCTACGACGTACGTAGTGTTCTCCGTCCCGGTGACTAGATTAGCGCGAGGCGTGGTACCCCCGCTCCCCCGGTCTCGTTTCTCCCGGCTCATCCTGGTGGCTGCATGCTTCTTTCCCCGGATATAATTTAGTCCTCTGGCTTGGGGGTTCCATAAGCTGGCACGAACCAAGGTGGAGAACGGAACAGCTATAATAGTATTAATGATACGCTGGATGCGGAAGGCTCATAGAGTGTGCGGAGAACGGGTGTGAGCGACCTAGCGATTGGTTCTCCATGGTCGAATAGGTACAGCCCAGGGCCAGTTCCTTTCACTACTCATCCAATGCCGGAAACTCATAGTGTAGATCATCTAGGTGGGGGCCTCTACGTTGTATTCCCCCGCATGGAAGAATGAGGGTAAATAGGGCTGCGGACGTGGGATACTGGGCTGTGACGATATTACGTCGTATTTCCTACGGGTGAAAGCAGAGCGAGTCAAGTGCAAGGAGGAGGAGGTGTGACTACCGAGTGAGGCTCGGAGTCCGGAGGATTTGACTGCTTTCCCCGTGTTCACGGACACAAGGAGCTTGGCACTTAGTGAATGTACCGGTATAGTACTAGTAAATGAAGCGTGTAAGTGGGTTTCTCCGACCGCAGGATATTGACGGAGAGGGGGGGCGCCGAAGGAGTATCTGCGTGGACCTCCCGCCCAGACTCATTGTGCATGCTGATGCCAGGAAGGAGTTCGTTCCCCATGGGGAGCGAGCGAGATGCAGTAGTTCTCGGGATATACGAGTTGCGTATGGGTAAATAGCTGTTACCGGAATCGCATGACGACCGATTCTGTTTTACAAGAGAAATCTCGGAACATATTGCACTCGCTATAACACGTGGGATATATATATTCTCGCCTCATCTGCGTCCGTCTCGCCTACTATGACCGATACAGGAGCTGAGCTGCTATTCGAGGACTGGATCTCGCATAATAAGGTACCCGTTCCCCGGCAGAACCACGCGAGACTAATTTTTCCACGAATGGAATCGGCGGAGCTTAGATTGCAACTTTTGCCCACTTTATGGGTCCGCCTGGGGGAACAGGGTTCGGACGTACTTATATTCTTTGGGAAGGGGAACAAAACGGTGTAAGTCGTAGTTAATAGCTCTTGAAAACTATCCGTTTCTTGGCGAGTTGCACCTCGTGTTATTGATGTCATGGGCGGCGTCGGGGGAAAAGAAATGCAACGTCGGAGCTACGGAACTTAATTCACTACATAATTGCCTGCCGAAGTAAGGTGCCCACCACGAACTCATTACCGGTTCACTTAGGAGAACAGAACATAGGACAACATGGTATTTGGGCGATTCGAAGCCGGGGGGTCCCTGAACACTGGCGCGGGCCTCTTGTCTTACACCTGAACCCCGGGGAGAATATGTAACTCTGAGCTAGGCACAGCGGAGGGCAAATCGTCAACGGAACCCCAATTACCCTCCCATTGGGCCCTGGTACAGAGTGATGTCCGGACGAGATGTATAATAGCCGGCAAGTATCCCTATTAACCCCAAGCCCGGCTGTCGGCCGTGATCGACCTGGCCCCTCACTATTCATCTATAATACCATCGCCCCCGTTTTTTTATTTGATTAATAGCATAGATCTACACGGCAGGAGCATCTTTCCATGACTTTACGAGAAAAATTAGGGTGGATGGCTGTTCATGGTTTGCAGAGTCCGTCTTGGCTCTGTTTTTGGCGAACACATGAGGAGCGAGAGTGTGTGAGTGAGATAGAATAGGAGACATCGGAGGGGGAATTACGCTAGTCTCCGGGATTCCATAATCCAGCAGCTGGACATGAGATGCAGTTCTGTCTTTGGATGGGATTTATAGACGAAACCTGTTCATACCACATTCGGCGAGGGAAGCATTGGGCGTAGTTGTCGACCATGAACACACCTAGGATTGGCAGCACCCTCGCCCGTTAGACACCCCCCATCCGGCTCCATGTAGGTCCGATCTATACATTGAACTAAGGCTTGCTCCTTCCAACGCCGTTGGAAGCTAGGTGCCGCGATCCGAGCTAGCCTCGACTGGTCTTACTTTGTATATGACGTCGTCCTACGCATTATAATAGGCCACATACGGAGGAAAGCTTGAGACGGAAATCCTATCTTTCATTCCTAGTAGTTATTTCTTTGTCTCTACCCCCACCCGCCCGCCCGCGCTCCATACCAAAATATCTAGCGTGATGGCCCCGAAGATATCGTGGTGTTCCCTCGCCCTCTTCACGGCGCGGGTCCTCGCGCACGGAGGACTGAATAACTACACTGTCGGCGAGACCTGGTACCGCGGGTAAGTCTTCCATTCCGACCTCCCTCCTGCCCCTCCTCCTCTTCTCCCCTCCGCCACCTCGAACCAAAATCGCCAGCACCCATGACCCCTACATGAACCCCGACGCTGAACTCAACTCAGATACGACCCCAACGACTCGCCAGACGCCCAGATCGGCCAGCCCTGGCTCGTCCAGCGGCCCTGGGCCTCCATCGACCCCGTCTTCGAGTACGACTCCCCCCACCTCGCGTGCAACGACCCCGGCACCACCGCCGCGGCCTACATCCCCATCGAGGCCGGGGATGACATCACCGCCGTGTACTGGTACTGGCTGCACCCGACGGGGCCCATGGCCGTATGGCTCGCCGCGTGCGGGGACTCGTGCGAGGATGTCGATCCGGCGGAGGCGGATTGGTTCAAGGTGTGTTGTTCCTCCTCCTCCTCCTCTTCCCCATCCCCCCTCTCGCCCTCAGACAACGAACGAGGAACAAGACGAACTGGCTAATACGATCTAGATATGGCACGCCGGCCTAACAGACGACGGAAGCCTAGGCCTGGCGGAGGCGACCTGGTACCAGAAGGGTTTCCAGAAATGGAACGGGGAGTCCGCCACCTGGCCCGTCACAATCCCGCCCAGCCTGAAGCCGGGTCTCTACCTCATCCGCCACGAGATCATCTCCATACACGTTGCTTTCAAACCGCAGTGGTACCCCGAGTGTGCACATCTCAACATCACAGGTGGAGGGGATGCAATGCCTGGGGAAGAGTTCCTTTTTAAGTTCCCTGGGGCGTATTCTCCCGACGGTGTGTCCCCACCCCTTTTTTTCTGTTGAACTACGTGTGGTGGGCTGGGATAAACGGGGTGCGAGAAGAGGGACCGGAGCTGTGGCTAACGGGTTCTTAGATCCGATGACCTTCCTCGACATATACTCGGAGGAGTGGACAGATCCCGTCAAGGCAGCGACGTATACACCGCCGCTAGGACCGGTATGGGATGGGTGAGTCTCCCACTCTTTACACTATTAGCGGCATACTGGAATAAGGAAGTTGAAGCTAACAAGGGAAGAAGCGGCCAGGGAGTCGTGAATAAGTACTGTCTTCGCTGCTAGCCAGCAAATATAACCCCTCCACAAACACCGCTACTTCAGATTTTACGCCTGTATTCGTTCGGGGTTGACGGTAATTGCGGTATGACTACTCCCTAGAATGGGTAAGGCAAGCAGCGTACCCTAGAGATGGCCCGACTTACACACCTTTGTCCTAATGCTTGAAAAAAATCGAGAGCTGTATATTATTGCCATATAGAGACCAAGTCTACCCGTCCCCAGCTCCACAAGGCAAGGAAAACAAACACCCATTATACGCCCCGTACCAACAAAGAAACCCTGTCTTCCAAGCACCCAGTCCCCTAAGCTCCCGATCCCATGTACCGTAAGAACACCAACCTAGGCCGCAAGCCTGCGTGGCCCCAATATCTTAATGGTTTCCCGATCCTACAACCCCTCAATAGCCCTCAGTAGAACGCTCATCCCCGCCGGTCCGACCTCATCCCCCCTCAACAGCGCCCCGACATCACTCAGCACCCCCAGGGGGATAAAGCAGCCCTCCTTAGCCTTGTCAAGGCTCTCCTTCAGCCGACTCGTATGCTCCCACTCCTTCGCCGCGACCTCGGCCCTCTCGATGACCTTGGTCTGGATCCCGCACATGGCGGCGCAGTGCATACCGAAGCTCCCCTCCGCCACTCCGTCCTCGAGCTTGTACAGGAAGGTGACGCGCCTCTCCGCCTCGTCCACGTGGATCTGCATCCTCCGCGCGCAGATCTCGGGGTGATTCTCAAACTCGGACGCGAGGGAGTGGTAGTGCGTCGCGAAGAAGCCCACGCATCCGATGTGTGTCGCGACGTGATGCAGCACCGCCTGCGCGACCGCCACGCCGTCGTACGAGCTCGTGCCGCGGCCCAGCTCATCGAGGATGACGAGGGACCGGGGGGTCGCCTCCGCGAGGATCTTCTTCGTCTCCGACAGCTCCACGAAGAAGGTTGATTGCGAGGCGAAGATGTTGTCGTTTGCGCCGAGGCGAGACATGATGCGGTCCGTCGGGGTGAGACGCGCGCGCTTGGCTGGAACGTAGCAGCCGATTTGGGCCATGATGACCGCAATACAGGACTAAGCCGTATGTTAGTGAGACGTCTTCGAGCCGGGGCATCCCCATCCATCCGCCACCACTTACCATCCGCAGAATCGTAGATTTACCGGCCGCATTGGCGCCTGTGAGAAGAGAGATATTCGGAGTATCGCCCCCTAGCTTGATATCATTCGGGATGAAATCCGATACCGTGTTCAGCATGCAGGGATGGCGCAGCTCCTCAAAGTCTAGCGTGGTCCGCTCTTCGTCGATAAACTCCGGCCGACAGCTCGGCTGTCCGATGAAAGACGACGCCTTGGCGAGGCCCGCGAGACAGTCCAGCTGGGCCATGATCCGCACCGCCTGGATCCACGTCGCGTAGTCCTCGTCAAAGCGCAGGAAGAACCTGGAAGCGGTCTCCTTGACGATTTGCGAGTGGGTCTCCTCCGCCTCCTGCAGCTCGCGGACGAGGTTGGATAACTCGCCAAAGTAATACCGCTTGACGCTGCTCGTGGCCGACATCTGCCGCCAGTTCGAGGGTACCTTCACGGACTTGGGCGCCTCGATTTGGTAAACCTCTTTGCCGATGTCGGTAAACTTGAGTTTAGGACACTTGAGCTCGTTCTTCTTCTTGCGGAGAATGTCATCCAGGCTCTTCTTGATGTCGGCGATCCTATCCAAGCTCTCGTCAAAATCCGACTCTATCCCACGCTCGGGTACCAGAATCTTCTCCTCCAGGGCGCGCTTCCTGTTGAACGCACTGTTCCAGTACGTAAGTGGTTTCGACAGGTCGGGCATCCCGGAAACGAGTCGATCGATGAGCCCGTTGCCTCCCCTAACGGCCTCGAGAAGGCCCATGGTCTTTTCGATCTGCTCGAAACCATTGAGGACCTTGACAAAATCATCAGGTCGGATCGAGCCAGCGTGGATACGCGAGAGCAGCCTCTCCAGATCAGGCATCTTAGTCATCTGGGAAGTGAACTGTCCTCGCAGAGTATGGTCGGCATTGAGCTGATCAACGGCATCTAAGCGCTCGTTGATCTTCTTGATGTTTTGGAGAGGGTGGCACACCCATTGGCGGAAGAGCCGCTTGCCAAAGGGCGTAACGCAGCGATTGAGAAGGTTAAATAGGGTTCCCTCCGAGCCGCCGTTGAGGGTGTTCGCAAAGACCTCGAGGTTGATAAGGGTTTGGCCGTCCAGAATCAGGGTGCCATCGCGGTGGATAGGGCTGTACCACTCAAAGTTGCCCTGGGAGACCAGACTCTTCTCGGCCTTCAGGCTCCGCAGGTAGTCTATCAGGGCCCCAAGGGCCGACATGAGGAGGTCCTTGTCCTTCGCCTCTTGGAGGGTCTCAGGCCAGGCCTGATCCCCGCTAAAGTACTCTCCTGACTCGAGCTCCCTCCGGGTGACGGTGGCATCCCAGAACTCGACTTCAGACTTTCGGTAGTTCCAGATGGTAGTAGGCGACGTATTATTCTTGAGAATGCGCAGGGCCTTGGTTGAAACGTGCGACTTCTCAAGGACAAGCTCCCTTGGGCTGATCTGCGCCACGAAGGTCTCGAACTTGGTCAGGTCGACGTCGTCCTCGAACTCGGAAATGGAGAAGCGCCCCGTAGCAGCGTCGACAAACGCAATGCCGAAAGACGGCTTGCCGTCATCGCTGGTGCTTTCCTTGATCGCAGCGCAGTAGACTGCCATGTCGTCCTGGAGCATGCTGCCGTCGACAAGCGTGCCACCCGTCAAGACACATGTCAGCTCTCGCTTGATGATCTTGTCTGCTTTGGTGGCTGCCTTTGCGGTCCCGTCTCGCTCTCGCATCTCCTTGCCCAAGGCGGACTCCATTTGGTCGACCCTGGCAACCTTGAAACCTTTGGCGACGAACTGGTTCACCCAGATACCAAGGGAGCTCTCTGGGACGCCGACCATCCGCATGTTGACGCGGTCCGTCATCTTCAAGTCGAAGAGCTGGTGGCCCCTCGTAGCGTCGTTCTCGTACAGCTCGTAGAACTTGCCCTTCTTGAAAAAGACAACGGTGTCCCAGAGCTTCTGCTTTATCTCCCAGTACTGCTTCTCAAAAGCGGAGAACTTAGCCCAGGCCGAGGGTGGGACATAAACTGTCGATGGATCGAAATCGGGATGCCCCTCCGGGACCTTGTTGATATCCATACGATTGGCGAGCCAGGGATACCGCTGTTCTGGCTCCTTCTCGCCGGGCCGCTCCCTGCCCGCGCTGCGCGAACCGGATGGTGGTGCTCTGACGGGATATGCCTCGGCTTTTTCGGAGTTATTCGAGTCAAATCGCCATTGCAGGCAGCCCGAGCTCGAAACAACATCGTTCATGTCAAGATCGAGGTCAGGAAGCTCCTCATTCTTGAGGGTCGGAGGTGAATTGGTTGACTTCTTCCTCGGTTGGGGTCTTGACTCTGCTCGCTTTCGTTTCCTAGGCCTAGACGGTCCATCCGAATCCTCTGAGGCTATAAAGTCGTCCATGTCGTCTTGAGGATGTCAGTCATTTGAATAAGGCATGAAGCGATTCTTGAGAAAAAGGGTAAAAAGGGGGAAGGGGGGAATGGGGAGAGCGCTTGACATACCGTCGTCCGCCTCGTCGACAATGTCACCAGCATCAAACTCGTCCTCATCATCATCCACTACCGTAGCTCTGGCTCTACCAGGCCGACGTGAGCGGCTAGACTTTATTCGTTCGAACGGGTCCTCGTCCTCATCGTCCGATTCGGCGTAGTTCACGACCTTCCGGACCTGATCAGGGTTAGCACGAGATATTCTACAAGGAAGATGGCTAGCGGAACTGGCGGGGACTGTACCTTTCGTGTTGGGCTGCTGTTCATGAAGTTCTGGGCGCGAGGAGTCTGCTTCAAGTTATTAGCGGGTGTGTGGCAAGTGACAGCAGGACAGGAGCAGCTAGCTACCTTGGAGTTTGTAGAATCTAGGTTCTCCTGGGAGCTCGGCGGATCTATGGCATCGCTGCTGGGGACGGGTGTGACTGTCGACCGACTGGGCCTGGCAAGGAAGTTGGTCTTGGTTGTCTCTTTCAGCCGTGTGGGGAAGGCGTCGGTGTCTTTGGCGGTCGAGGTCGGAGTCGGGGTAGCCTTCGCTGCCGACGCAGGTTTACTGAAGAAGCCCAGAATACTCTGCTGCTTTCCACCCGACGCGGAGCCGGTCGGCTTCTTTTGCGTGGACAGCGTCCTCGCGGGCGTCTTCGCAGACATTGGGGTGGTCCTGCTCGACATTGTGCTCCCTCCCTCTCGGATGGATGGCTGAGTGCGAGGGACGTGGCGGAGAAGGCTGGAACTGGAAATGGAAAAGGGATGGATACAGAAACGACGAAGTGTAATGACTGGCTAATGAGGAAGATAACACAAGCATCGGTGGGTAGTAATGTTCCCGAGAGACTGGAAGCGGAGCTTGGGGAAGGGGAATGGTCATGAAAAGTACCGGTGGGAAGGAACGCGGTAGCAGGTTCAACGCGCGGTCTCAGCTCAGACACGCGCCGCGTGGGACCCTATTAAAGTGGTAGCAGGGGTATGGTGGGGCACGCTCTATCTAGCGTGAGATTGACCAATCGAAAAGTAATGGCACCCCCATCGCCAATCTCATTCTTCGTCTTCCCCATTTCCCAGGCACACACACACCTCAAAAATCAAGCAGAAGTTGTAACAAACAGGCATCATATCTCCCTACTCTGTCCTCGAACCCCCTTGCTCATGATTACGTAGTCCGGGCTGAACACTTTCCCGTACCTCAACTTCCTCGGCTCCGGCGAGATAGCGTCCTTCTCGAAGCCCATTCCCTTATAAAACTTCAGCGCCTGCTCATTGCTAAGGAAGCTTGTGAGCATCACCTTGGTGATGGGCGGCAGGTTCTCCGCGACAGTAACCAGGAATCCTATCATCAGCTTCCCCAGCCCGCATCTAGATAACATAGAACGACAGTTAGACAGTGTGAGGCGCGAAACTTTCAGGGACGTTCGAGCGTACCCCCGTAACTCGGGCTTGAGGTGAATCTCGTAGCAGTAAACGACCGGCTCGCCCTCCTCGAAGCAAGGCATCAACGACGTGAAGGCTCTAAGGTCCCCGCTGTTGTCCTTGACCAGGATGTACCGCAGGTCTTCCGATGCCATCTCCGTCTTCTTCTCTCGAGGATGCCACCCACCCGCCGACGACCGATAGTCCGCGCCGGAGGTCTCCTCGACCAGGTTAAAGCATCCTTTGAGATCGTCGTCACTAAGAGCAGAGGTCCGTGAGAGCTGGAGTGAGTATTTTGCGCCTGTGTTGGGGTGCATCCACTCGCTACTCCATGCTGGGCTGCGTTCGCCAGCGTGTTAGTCTACCCCGGACGGAACCGATAGTCCGGATCATCCCTCCCAGTTCCCCAGGCGGAGTCCAATTGAGCCATACCTAGATTGCAAGTAGTCTCTAACAAATTCCTCGTCGCTCTTTCGGTTCGCTGCTTCTATCGGGCCGGTTGGCCTCCTCCGTCGCGGCATGATTCTTCCCCTCTTCACTTGGAGTTGTGTTATTCTATGAGTTCATCCATACACAGACGCGAGATTTGACACTGTGCTGAAAAATAGACGCGCATCTGGGCTCGCAGCCATTGCAGGTTATGTAATATTGGCTAACTCACAACCATAGCCGGAAGCTTTCTTCGCTTCTCGACGGCCCACTACTAAAGCTAAGACTCGCCCCCATGGCCGCGAACACTGCCTCCAAATACGACCCCGAACCAGGGAATTAATCCCTAATATCGGCGCCCCATGAACCGCGTCATCCAAGCCCGCTTTCTCTCCAGCAGGCCCTCCCGCCCTTCCCGCTTCAATGGGGCCGCGCTCTCTCTAGACCATGTACGTCCCTCCCACCGACCGGCGTAGCTCCCCAGTACCAGAAAAAGTAGGGGCAGAGGACGAGATAGGATAGTGGGGAAGAGGAGTCGCAGGCTGACGGGCACTAGTTCCTACAACGCTCCCGCGTCCTCGCCCTCTACCGTACCACCCTCCGCGCGATGCGGCGCATCCCAGACAGGAGAACTCGCGACGAGACGAGAGGGTTTGTGAGGGCCGAGTTTGAGCGCCACAGGAACGTTACAGATCTAGTAAGTGCCCCCCGCCGTAGACTCCGGTGGTACATCGAAGAGAGTAGCAGCTTACGGGACAGGGACATATCCGGTACCTTATATCGACGGGGAAGACGGAGTGGGAAGGTATGGAGAGGTATATAGTTGGGTTGTAGAATAAAGCCCCCGCATGGAGACTGTGCATGTCTATCTCTTCCGATGCGCATTGGTACAAAGATCCTATCCCTTCGACAATCCATGTTGCTCATGGGGATGCGGGTTCAACCCTGAACCAGCAATGGGTAATGCCTCGATTCACCGTCATCCTCCTCTCTACCAGTATCGTACTCTTGTGGCTCCCGTATAATGTACACGTCTATCCGACCGATCCCACTCCGCGCCAGAGCCTAGTCCTGCCGCTGCTTATGCCTCGGGTTCGCCTTGCAGATGACATATAGGTATCCATTGTGTCGCTTGCCGCCCTTCCTCCTAACAATCTACTCATCAATCTTGTCAGAAACTACCCTCAACCTCAAGCAGGCCGGTCGCCCCTGGGAAGCCACACGGGACGGGCGGGTTCTGGGATGATATCTCACCTTGCAGTGCTCGCACCTCTTCTTCACGGAACTGTGCACCTTCATGCCCCTGACCTGGCCAAACACGGCGCCAGCCACGGAGCCATCGGCCTTCGCGGTAATGGAGGGAATAGAGGGAATGGTCCTCGTCGCGAGCGCGAGAGTGGGTCGGGCCATCGTGCGCGAAGCCGAGAGGGAGAGCGCCCCAAAGGCTCGTAGTATCGAGGAACTCATCGTGAGTAAATCCGCGGTGGGTGTGGTTAGGTGTGCGAAGGTGTCGGGGTTATCGCGGTGGTCGGGTGCGGAAAGCGAGACAGTGGTCCTGGAGTCGAAGTTGAGCGATGATTTTGACAAGCTCAAGACGGCATGTTCCGGACCTTGCATTTCGTCGGCTGCTGTCAGCTGTTAACAGCTTTCCCATATCCACAAGCAGGTGCGGATATAAAATTATCACTGTTAATAACACTGTGTAGTACTCTCCCGACGTCGGACATGAAGGATGATGTCCGCCCTGGAGGCGAACGATTCGAGATACGCAATATTTCATTCGCAAACTTCACGCCGTTAGAATTACAGCTCCTAATCTTCTATATCGCTCGCCTTGATGATCTACTACTCCCTCGAGCTGCTCTCGACAATGAACCCGCCTTCGAAATCGCACAGGGCTATTATTGCGGATCACTCTAGCAGATTACGTGCACACCAGATGGTCTCCAACACGGATGTCCCCCCCACATGCGTCTTCGAGAATCTCATTTTTAACTACCCCCGTTCTATAGAACGCCCGATTATATATATTTTGAACCACGAAAATGATGGAGAACGAATCAATAAATCCCCAGCTGCGGTGGTGACACAGGCACGACCAGCCATATCCGCCCCACTTAGCACCGCAGGAAAGTCTTAAAGACGTTCGACTCGGTGCAGTCCGTGTAAGGATACCCCAGATCGTCCAGGAACTTCACGAGGTCCGACACCTCCCCGTCGGGGCACATTATCCCCGTCAGCACCTTGGCCACGTCGCCACCGTAGTTCCTGTACTGGAACAGACTGATGTTGAAGTTTGTCTTCAGCGCCCCGAGGAACTTCTCCAGCGCGCCCGGCCGCTCGGGGAAGTTGAACATGTACAGCCGCTCATCGGGGACCCCGGAGCGCCCGCCTACGAGATAGCGGATGTGCGACTTGGCCAGCTCGTCGCCCGAGAGGTCCGTGACGGTCATCCCGTCGTTGGTGATGCGCTCCAAAAGTATCCGCAGCTCCTCAGTGCGCTGGGTCGCCGGCGCCGTGAGCGATATGCCGAGGAGGATATTGGCGATCTCGGGAGTCGCGTACCGGTACGAGAACTCGGTCACGGCATGCGGCATCACGGAGGCGATGAGAGCCGCGAAGGCACCCGGGCGCTCGGGGATGCTGACGGACAGGAGGGCCTCCTTGCCCTCGCCTAGCGCCGCGCGCTCCGCGACGAACCTCAGCCTGTCGAAGTTCATGTTGGCGCCCGACGTGACGGCGACCAGGTTCCTGTTGGGGTCGGCCGACGGGTTCTGGGCCACGTACTTCTTCAGCCCTGCGATGGAGAGGGCGCCCGCCGGCTCGAGACCCGACCGCGTGTCGTCATACATGTCCTTGATGGCAGCGCAGATCTCATCCGTGCTGACCTGGATGACCTCGTCGACGACATCCTTGCAGAGGCGGAAGGTCTCCTCCCCGACCGACTTCACCGCCGCTCCGTCGGCGAAGAGCCCGACATCGTTGAGGAAGACCCTCTCCCCCTTCTTAAGCGACTGGACCATCGCATTGGCGTCGTACGCCTCGACGCCGATGATCTTGACGTGGGGCGCCATCCTCTTGACGTATACGCCGATGCCGGCGATCAGGCCGCCACCGCCCACGCAGCAGAAGATGGCCTCAAGCTTCCGCATGTTAGTCTGGCCGAACAGCTCCATGCCGATGGTGCCCTGGCCGGCGATGACGTAGGGGTCATCAAATGGCGGGATGTTTATCAGCCCGTCCTGCTTCTCCCTCCGCGCGCACTCCTCCTTGGCGGCGTCGAAGTCGGCGCCGTGCAGCACGACATGGCCGCCCAACCTCGACACGTTCATGTGTTTGATGCTCGGGGTCGCCTCGGGCATGATGATGGTTGCGGGGATTTTTAGTTTCCGGGCGGAGTAGGCGACGCCCTGGGCGTGGTTCCCGGCAGAGCAGGCGATGACGCCCTTCCAGCTAACGGCTGGGTCGAGGTGGGCCATCTTGTTGTAGGCGCCGCGGAGCTTGAAGCTGAAGACGGGCTGCTGGTCTTCACGCTTGAGGAGGACGTTGCACTCGAGACGATTGCTGAGGTTGACGGCGGGCGTCAGGGGCGTTACCACGCAGGCTTCGTAGACTCGGGATGTCGCCGTGGCGATGAGGCGGAGGTACTGCAGCTTAGGTCAGGACGAGTGCTTTCCTTCTCTTATTCTTACACGAGAGAAAGAGAGACAGAGTGGGGGAGCAGGAAATGGAATGTACTCACGTCTGGCGTCCCATCTGGTAATAGAAGGTCATCGGGCAGCACGCTCTTCACTCGGTCTCTCTTCTCCGGCGAGGGCGTCTGAATGTTGGAGCTGTACTCGGTGAGCGACATGCCCACCTTGGACGGCGGGGTGGAGGGGCGATCGGTGCCATTGATGCCGTTGACGACGCCATTCGGCGCCGCGGCCGCCATGGGGGACTCTAGGAGCTCGGGAACGTCCATTTCCTTCGACGGATGTATAGTGTGATGTTTCGCACAGGTGGGTGAAGGAGAGTCGTGGTCGGGCGGTGAATCGCCCCTACGTAAATATCGGAGGGACTAATTATTTTTAGGGCGGCCATTGGATTTTTTGGGGTGACTCTGACTGGGAGCGGGGCGAAACCGGAGGGGTACATAGGTGTACGAGTAGCCGGCGGCAGTCAATGTCCTCCTCTATCTTCGATCTCTTATCAGAATGTCGTCAGACCTACTGCAGTTGGTATTGGTTTATTACTTGGACCAACGGAATTGGTGATGTGAGGTTAGTGGCTGATGTTATGTATGGCAGCGCCTTCCATGTCAATGTCTTGGAACTTTTTTTTCTCAAAACCCAGTCATCACTATTTGACAGCTTCCCTGTCCTTTCCGAGACTACCAATTGGTATTGCACTATGGTCTTCTAACACAATACATACGCTGGGAATGGCAACCTTGGCTAGCTCTCTCTGCCATAACAGAAATCAATCCATCCAACCCAACTCAATTAAAAATGGTCCCTCCGTAACCCAAACCGCGTGAATCTCAATCCGAGATCTCAAGCCAAGTCGTCATATCCAAGTAAAAATACCGTTCTCCAAACCGTGGCGTGACAAACAACGTTCCCTCTTGCTCTCCAGTCAGCGAGCCAATTGGGTCGCAGCTGCGTCACCAAATAATGGACCTTTCCCCACAAAACCCGCCTATATCCCTGTCAGCTGCCCCCCGCCCAAAGGCTCCGCAGGAGCTTCACATCAGCTCACCTTCACCATCCTACCAAAACTCCTACTTTACCAAAATAAAAGTCCCAAACCACATCGCCGGAATCAACCACGCAAACATGGCCGAAAGAGGGTTCCCGAACCACTCCATTCCGTCGTCCTTCGACGGGGACGAGTACGCACCCGCCCACGAACTAAGCATTTCCAAATGGCCGGGAATAATGAGCTCGAAAAAGCTAACTTGCAACCAAGCAAATTCATGAACGAAAACGGCTGGGCCAAAGTCTCCCGCAAGCTCCGTGAAGAGCCCCTCGTGCCTCTCGGTACGTCATGATTTTCCCCCTCCTCCCAACTCCCGCCATTCCCCCCTGAGCTCGTAATCTAACAACCCCCCGAAGGCGCCGCCCTAACCGTCTACGCCCTCGTAAACGCCTCCCGCGCCCTCCGAAGAGGCGACTCCGCCGGCGCCCAGCGCATGTTCCGCGCCCGTGTCCTGGCCCAGGGCTTCACCATCGTCGCCATAGTCGCCGGCGGCATGTACTACTCCCAGGACCGCGCCCGCTCCGCGGAGCTCCGCAAGCTTAACGAGCAGCAGGCGGCCGAGGAGAAGCGCGCGAAGTGGATCCAGGAACTGGAGGCGCGCGACGAAGAGGACAAGGCGTTCAGGGCACGATTGGAGAAGAAGAGGGATGCGCAGGAGGCGAATGGTGGGAAGGAGGGTGGGGTGCTCGCTGCGTTAGGGCGACTGAACGAGGCCAAGGGCGCCGACGCCGAGGCTATGGAGCAAGAGGCCCAGAAGACGACGAGGAATAGGAATCCCAGGAGCTCGCTGGATGCCCTGGGCGACATCGTGGGCTCCAAGAAGCCCAGCCTGGGCGATACTGGTGCGCCAGACACCCCGACCAAAGACTGACTTGATTCAAAGATTTGAAGGGGAGCAGCAGGGCCTATTTGTTTCGCACTCGTTTGAAACATGTTGGGACGGGGGGGAAATGCTCATGATTTGTACATTACTATTTGAAACGGGCGCCATGAGCCCATGGCCTGACCTGTATCGCTATCAGAGAAACACATACTCTGCCGGATAGGAGATTCCATGCCAGTGCCAGGATTGGTTTGTTCTGGGCTGGTCATGATGTATAATAATGGTTAAACACATGTTAATCCCGACCCTTGATCTGATAACGAAAAGTTGCTTCGCTTACCCGTTCAGCCAGGTGCCTCAAACCGAATGTGAGCAGCACGGAACTCGTGGTAGCCCCCCCCCCAAACGGGCGCTTGCTAGTATCCCTTTACCGAAACCTCCACACCTCGACACGCTCAACCGCCAAAACCTCGTTAACCACCCTTTTCTCGTCCAGCACACTCGGCCGAAAGGAGTACGCATGCCGACGATCATGCAGGAACACGGCATTCTTCATCCCGCCGTCCACCATCAGCGAGACACCCCCAAGATGGGCCAGGGATGGCCACGGCCACGATGCTTTCTGCCAGCGCCTGGGCCTTCCCGGCGACCCGAAGGTGATCATCGACCTCCGTCCCTCTCTCGGCTCCGGAAACCACATGTAGTCGTGCTCCTTCGTTCCCTCGATTGGAAACACCTCGTGTATCGGCTCGAGTCGAAAGAGCACCATGCCTTGACCGCCATACGTGAACTCTCCCGTGGTCTGCCACGGCTCAGGGAGGTAGACACCATAGGTTCGCGTCTCGGGCTCTTGTCGCGGGGTCTTCACGTTTAGAAGTGAGCCTTGCCATGTAGTCTTCCCGCCTTCCCATCGTCTACCCGGTATCGTCTTTCCTTTGATGAGGAAGACGGTCCGCTTGAGGCCGTTTGTTCTGGACTCAAACTCGGCCATATTGACCTCTTCTCCTGGGGTCGAATGGAAGACCAGGGCCGGTCCACAAACGAGTTGACTGCGGGGTAGGAACATCCCCAATTGCATGATGATCCCGTCGCACATGATCATAGACCCCAGGCTGGTATCTTTCCAGTGAGGTTCGAGCAGGGGTCCCGTAGCCGCGGAACGCAGCCATGTAACCGCCAGACGCTTCTCGGAAAGAAATTCCCCGAACAAACGCGCGAGTCCCTCAAATATATTGGGGAAATAAGCAGGGATGAGCCGGTATAGGTGCTCAAGGGTCGACCCTGGGGTGCCAGACATCGCCGCGGCCGTGGAAAAGGTTTCCATCATGCTGTCAACAACCCGGTCAACCCCACTGTCCTCTCCAACTTCCGCCCAGAGCTTACCCTGCGGCCAGGCTACCCCAGTCACTAACATGAGGTGAATGAATTTCCTCAGCTTGCCGGTGGGTATGTATCCTCGTGACTCGGGCTGTTTGGGGTACTTCTTTATGCCGAGGGCGTCATACGCTGCCATTACTAGTAGGTCGCAGTCGATAGCCTCTAGATTCTGGGGCGCTTCGCCGGGGAGAAAGTTGAGGCGGCGCCTAGGCATGACGATGTGGGGTCTCGCGGAACCGTTCGGCCAGGCCGAACCCGAGCTAGACTCCGAGTGAAACTCCCATTCCGAATCACCATCGACCCCTGTGCCCGCTTCTTGTTCCCGGACCCCTCGCGCCGGGCGGATCGCGTTGACCGCAAGGCTGTCGAACACCAGCTCCAGACGATCCCAAGGCTCCTAGTATTCCTTGGATGTTTGAATACCCTCGGGAACTTCAAGCACGCTCTGGTAATGGTCCGTCATCATTGACACCGCGATCATCAACTCGGCTTTGCGAAGCGGTAGGGCCTCGTATCGACAGAAAGGGAATGTCGCCACGTGGCTCAGTATCTGATATACGATGTCCGCCGCGTCGATATCCTCTGGGAATCCGAAGAAGGTTTCGACATCGCCCTGGTGAATCTCTCTCCAGAGGTGACGAAATCGGTGATTGCAGTGGTTTAGCAGGAGGTTGTACGTTCGGTCGAAAGTACAGCGGCCATCGTGACCGAGACGGCGCCTGAAGTTTGTTGCCTGCAATGAGAACGTCGGCATCTAAGTAAGCCAGAATCGTCTTTAGAGGTTTACTGAGAGGGAACTCACCAGCGTTCCTCGGGCCGCTCGTCTCCCGTCTTCATCGTTACGAGGCTTTCCCTTGATCCCCTTCACGCCCACTTTGCTGAGCTTCTAGTTCTGGCTGAGGGAGGTGAGATATTCTACAACGGCATACACCGCCGGGTTGTCTGCGAGTGGGACCATTGTTGAATGTGACGCCTATTCACGTTGGGAGATACAATTAAACGAGCGGATAAGAACCAACACCTAGAGCCAAAACAATGCCGGGGGACCAAAACTTTTTCTCTCTAGCTAAAATATATGATGAACGAGTGTCGAGAAAGTTAAGGGGGGGCGAGGTCGGGTGATGTTGTGTGTGACGGGGCAAGTCTAGCCCCGTTTCCCGTGTGGCTCCTTCTTCAAAGAGTTGCTGCGAAGGAAGGTAAGGATGGTGAGAGGGTGACAAAACAGCAAGCGAGTGACGTTGGTCCAGAAGAAAATTGTCCAGGACCCAAAACACCCAAACACCCAAGACGGGTAAGTAATCTCGCCCGGAACCAAGAATAATCCAAAGCCCATGAACAAGAAACGAGTGTGGCTTACATGAATGAGCGAAAAGTAAACTCTAAACTCCAAACTCCACGAACGCCCCCAACGATGAGTGAACCTCGAAGAGCCAAAAGAGGAAATAGGAGCCGCCCTTCCATCACAGCAAGTCCGAAGAAGAAGAAAACAGGGTCCCCCCAAGCAACGTCGGGTCCCCAGGCTTAGGAAAAGAGCGTACTAGGGGCCCATACGGGATTAGCGCCCGAATGGTCAAGAACCGAGGGCATGAGAGTCAAGAATTCCCATTGGCAAACGCCCAAGTCCCCTCTTTTATCCTTTCCACAAGGGTAGAGACTAGGAGGGGGGAGGTGAGGCGAGAATGGGGGAGGCTACGACTCCAACTTTGAGACGAGTCTTCTTAAGAAAGTACAAATAAGCATAGGTTCGAACAATGTGTGCAGGTTGACGTGTATTGAAGGGAGGGGGCCTCTCACCATTGCCGCGCTTCTCAAGTCTATGGCTTCCACGCCCTCGCGAACCGAATAATCTAACAATCGCAGCAGTCACCGCCGCCGTGACCACCCTTCCTCCCGTGGCAGCCGTGACCACCCCTCCTCCCTCCGTGGCAACCGCCGCCGCCGCAGCAGCCGCCGCCCTTCCTGTTGTGGTCGACCGACCCGTGGTGGTGATGGTCATGCTTGTGCTCGTGGGAGAGCTTGTGGCTACCCTTGTGCTTGTGGTCGTGACTGTGGCCTCCGTCGTGCTTGTGAGAGTGCTTGTGGTCACCGCTGTGGTCGTGATCATGCCCGATGCTCAGGTCCCAGTCATCGTCCTTGTCGTTCGACTTTCCGCCCTTACCCTTGCCGCCCTTGCCCTTGCCGCCGTTGTTCTCAGAGCGCTTCTGGTTGGACTCGCCCTCCTCCTTCTCGGCGGTGACGTCAGCAACCCAGTTCACGATGAGCTCAAGCTCGTTGCCAGATTGGGACTCGGCCTGGAACTTCTCCGAAGAGATGAGGTTGTTCAGGCTCTTGACGAGAGCGGACTCCTCAGCCTGCGCGTTGGGAGCGAGGGCGGCGGCCTGCACGGCGGTGCCGGCGAGGGCGAGACCAAGCATGCTAAGCTCGAACTTCATTTTGATATGGGTTGACGGTGCGTCTTGGAAGTAGTGAGATTAATGATTGTGTGTACTTAGGGAGAGAAAGGCTTGCGGAGGAAGATAGGAGGAGAAGAGTGCCCTCCTCAACATCAGAGAGGACAGGGTGTTTTATAACCTGCCATAAACCCTAATGTCCTTCGGGGCTTCTAGTTCTTTCCGGGGCAGAGTGACTGCGCACTTCGAGAGGGGAAATAACACCATCCTCATAAGTCTTGCTGTACGAGTGTCATGACAGTTGGCCTCTCGCCTAACTGTCAAGGTAGCCCAGCCTCGTATGGGGGCGGTGGGCCCGTCTCGAGTTTAACGTTCGAGAGCAGTGAGGTGAGCGCGAGCTTATACTTGAGAGGCCTACCGGGTGATGGGTCATGATGGATCACACATGAATTTGTCGTTGTTTCCGTCATGGATAGAGCTAGAGCTCGTCCTGTTTGGAGGTTTGTCCAGCGGCCTCAATGCTGTCCCTGGCATAAGCTTTCTGACGGGGCTGCTCAAGCTACTACCACGGCCATGGTGCCAAGGGTGGGGGGGAGGGGGGGCAACTGACGGCGGCGATCACGTCGGCGGGGTGTCCAACGACCTTGACTGATAGAGCGTCGCAGGAACATCCCACTGGAAGCACACCTGAGTTCCAACCGCCCGGCGGCGCAAGAACCTCCCGCTCAGTAGGGGTGTCACTCTTTTCAGAGCTTTACCTTTCTAGCTAAAGTAAGCCTTAGGCTGTTCATCAGCTACTCTTAAGTCGAGGGGTTTCGGTCGTGGCGTGGTTTTCGGAAGATAGTAGCGGGAAGCACAGGGAAGGTCGATCCTATAGCAAGGAAGATGGCTGGGATGTGGTAGGGTATGGCCCAGGAAAATGGGGTATTGGTGCCTCCTGTCTTTCATGTTTTCACAAGACTTACCTCCTAGTCCAGGTCAATAAAGTTGGGCCAGAGGATGAAAATAAAGTTAAAGGCTTGTTAATCTGGCTCGCGCTTATACGAGAAGTCTTTCCACCCCCTCCCTGGCCCATTGGCTCCCCGGAAACGTTCTTCTGGCCGTTAAAAACCTGCTAGGGCTTAATAACGACATGATATGAAGCCTCGGCGCTTCTACAGACGTCTTGAGATGTAGGTAGCGGACGCGGAAACAGCTGAGAGTAAACAGCCGATGGAAAGCATAGTAGTAGTGTGGCGTCTGCCTGACTGGAATGGAGACAGATAACTTTCACTATTCACTAGCTCCAAGCGCCCTGAACCATAAGATAGGTGGCGTAAAGGGTAAACATGATAACCTATCAGTAGTTAGGAACTAAGAACCACCCGCCCCCCCCTTTTTCCCCGAGCTATTGGATCCTCAGGCCGGTGCCAGCGCCGCGCTGCTGTGACTGAAAGCTCAGGAATTGCACGGCGGGGACAGGGACTTTCCATGACGTTGACAACTCCGCTGGAAACCCTCAGTTTAGTTTGAGTCTCAGAGCTCAAACTAAAAGATGATAAAAGCCCAGGAAATGGTAAGAATATGGAAGATTGGTACGGATGTCTGTGACATCGTCCATCATCTCATCCTGTGCGATCAGACCACAAGCCGGCCAATGGCAACCAGAGCAACAGGGGACTCGGGAAACCGTGTAATTCACCTTCGCCCAAGCGAACCGACCCCAGTATCGAAAAAGAATATCATATGAAACACCAAGAGTGCTAATACCGTAAAAACCCCAAATCGTTCATCGCATGTCCCCATCCTTCGACGCCGTCAAACCCCTTTCCACCGCCATTCTCACGCCATGAAACCAGAAAAACCCAATTCATGTTACTCCCTCGTAACCCCACACCCTTAGCTCCAATATCTCACCTGTCTTTGAGACGACAGAAACACAGACGCGGGGGGGAAGCAACAAAAGTGCTGCAATAATGAGGGGTATATCCCTGTCAGCCAGATCTTTACGCGTCATCGTCCTTCGCTGCCGCGGACCGAATAAGTTTCTGGTACCGCGCCATATCTTCATCCTCCTCTGAGATGGCCTTGTCTCTCCGCTGGTCATCGGATGCTGATGGTGCGCCAGAAGACATCTTTGTCGTCCAGAGCACACCTGGTTTCGACGGCGCGACCGCGTCCCCGTCCTTTGAGACGCTGGTGCTACCATTGACTTCTTCAGCATTCTCTTCGCCCGCCCTCTCTCGCATCAAGCGCCACGCGAGGAGGACATATTGTGCTCGTGTCATGCTGGACATGATGTCGTCCATATAGCGGACGACTTCGTCCTGGGGTGCCACCACCCGTGCCAAGTTCTCCAAGTGTCGGCCGGAGGACGTGAAGAGGCGGATCGTCATGGGCTCGTAGTAGTCCTGTTCCTGGTCACCACCGTACTCGCACTGGCTACTTTTCCTCACAACCAAGAATGATGCCACCACGCGTTGGGTGCCCCTGTATTCCAAGATGCTGAATTTCGGGAAGAGGTATCTATCCCCGTTACCCCCGGCGAATTCTACCGCGATGGCAGAGATATCTGGCTTCGGCGCGGGTGGGGGCCCCTTCGATCGTAGTGCTTGCTGGCCAGAAGATTGGGCCTGATTCGTCGCCGGCACGGTTGAAGCTGGGGAGCCGGCGGCCCCATTCGACGCTGGTGACGGCGAGTACGGGCCTTGCTTGACATCTTTCTTCGCCTTGTCCAGCAGGAGCTTTTTATGCAGCCCATCTAGTACTGACTTGAGGGTGAGGGTATCAGGGTAGTCGGGCTTCCCATTCGCAATCCGATGGATGGTCTCTTTTAATTTCGCGTCATCAAGAGCCGCTTGTACCAGCATGACGATGAGCGTGTCACTTCCTGGGGGTGGTCGCAAGTTTGTGGACCTCTGCTGCGGGTTGGATCCGAGGACGATTTGCAGAATGGTTTTCACCTCCTCCGCAAAGTACTTCAATGATCTACCATCCACAAATACCTTATCGGCCGGCGGGGCCTGCTGGGAGTTCTTCCTGCTCTGTTCCTCGTGGATTTTATCAATAATCCCCTGGAAGTGCGCCAGCTCCTCCTTGCTGGCAATCCCGTCTGCTACCTTCCTCATGAGTTCTTTCAAGGTGTCGTCCGAAGTTGCTCGCTCCGCTAACGTCGTTATCACGGCGTTATTGGCCTGTCCGGGTGGGGGGGGAGGTGGTGTCGGCCTGGGCACTGGTTTGGGGGTAAAGCCGCCATGGGGCGGGCCTAGTGCTACGGGGTGCGGAGCAATAGCTGGGCTACCCCTTGAGCTCGAGGGGTTTCCCATAGGAGGTAGGGAGGGAGGACGCGCAACCACTCCCGGATGGGGTACTGCAGTTGATGCAGGGGTTGGGGTGGTAATTGAGGCTGGAGGTGGTGGCCCGGGCTTCAGTCCTATGGGAGAGGGAGCTGCATTAGGCCGAGATGAGTCATGAGCCTCTACATTCTTGGGTATGGGTCGAGGCGACGCGTTTGCTGCGGACCCTGGAGTGGCGTCGGCGGGTTTGGTGGCCTTCGTTGCTGGGGCAGCTCTCGCCGGGGTCGATGGAGTCGTGGGTGGTTTCGCTGCTTTAAGTGGCATGGTCCCGCCTGGGGGTCCATATTGCAATACGGGGCGTGAGGTCGCAGGAGCGGGAGGTTTCGGGTCCTTGATGGCGTAGAGGGTAGCGTCGAAGACGTGAGGCTCGATCGTAATGGTGACCTGGCCAAGCTTGGTCATGCTCTCTTTCGGCGGATTCTTTGGGTTCTCGATGACCACGCCCTTTTTCTTCACAGGCTTCGTCCAGTACTTTTCGAAGACAAGTTCGGTCATCCATTTCTGACGGGAACGGCGTAGAGACTCCTGCAAGACGCCACTACTCGAGTATTAGGAGTGAGGGCGAACAGCGGGCAGCTCGGGGCAATGATCATGGGGACATACCTCTCCTGGATTGTCTGGTACTCCTTTATGGGTAGGTTTTCAGGCTGGAGTTCCTCCACTGTTGGGAGTGGCTTTCCAGGCTGGATCGACTTCGGGATCTGGCGTGGTTCTTCAATTGGAGCCGCCTCGGGAGCTGGTGTCGCAGCGGGGGTCGCCTTCTCAGGCGGGGTCGCAGTACGCTTCTTGGAGGCTTGTTCGTTCCTCGCCGCTGCTCTCGCCGGTAGCTTTCTCTTCCTCTCCATCTTGGAGAGTTGCCGGATAGCTGCTGGGAGCGTAGCAGCCTTTGTCGTAATAATATGTGTCTAAGTGACGATTATTGAGATCGCACACACGAGACGATCACCATGATTATGATGGCAGGATACGAGACGTGGTGGAAGCACCGTTTTGCGGTCGGTGAAGGGGATTCCAAACCATGAGACTCCTAGACGACTGCTGTCACAGAATCGAGTAATTTGAAGTTGAGTCTCGGCGTGTCTGAAAAGTAATCGCGGGATGCGCGTGGTTCCTTAAGAGGATGCGTGAGAGGTTATGTGCATTATGTAATTTCGTGGGAGCCAATAATAGGCGCGGATTGGACTCTATTCTGTGAAGATGATGTAAGCTTATGTAGCAAGTAGACTCTCCCCGCCCCGCTATTATTGGCGTTCCCAGTCTGGTTAAGTTCCGCTCTGTGAGGTTCCTGAATAATATTACTCCATATTTGCTTGTTAATAATACTTGTATTTCACCCAGAGGGGGGGCATGCTGGGGCGCCGCTTTTGACTAGTTAGCGGGTACATTTTGGCGCCCCACACCCTACCAAAGTACCTGGTCTGGACAGCCTTGGACCACTCACTCACCAAATGGAGACATAGCGGTGTACAGTCTAACCACCAAGCTCCTCAAGCTTCTTCAAACTCGCTCGAGATCAAATACACACGCTTCTTTATCTCAGACAAAATAACAGAAAGAAAGGCATTCATCAAACTCCAACCTCAGTGAATCCAGTCGCCATGATACGCCTTGTAGCATTCGACCTCGATGGCACCCTCGCCGAGAGCAAACAGCCACTGCTCGATTCAATGGGCGAGGCATTGGCTGACCTGTTAAGCGTCGCCCACGTTGCAGTCATCTCTGGTGGCGACTGGCCACAGTTCCAAAAACAAGTTGCTAGCCGTTTGCCGCCGAGGGCAGACATTTCAAAGCTTTGGCTCATGCCGACCACGGGCACAAAGCTTTACCGATTCAAGAATGGGGTGGACTGGGAGGTCGAGTATGCCGAGCTGTTCAGCGAGGAGCAGAGGAAGGACATCATCAAAGCCTTCAATGAATCACTGGATGCCACTGGCTTCCAGCCCGAAAAGACCTGGGGTGAGCGTATTGAGGACCGGGGAAGCCAGATAACCTTCTCTGCGCTTGGCCAACAGGCGCCGATTGCCGCCAAGGAGGTGTGGGACCCCGATTTCGCAAAGCGGAAGATCATCCAGGCGGACCTGTACAACCGACTTCCTGATCTCTCGATCAATATGGGTGGAGCGACTTCTATTGATATCACGCAAAAGGGCGTTGATAAGGGGTACGGTCTGAAGAAGCTGTCTGTCGCGAGTGACATTCCACTTGGGGAAATGATGTTTATTGGAGATGCAATCTTCCCGGGTGGCAATGACTATCCTGCGAAGGAGCTCGGGTTGCGGACGGTGCGTGTCAAGAACCCTGAGGGTACGTTGGCTGCGATTGCTGGCATAGTTGCGTGTCTTGGTTAGTGTGGTTTGTGGTAGACTTTCCCCTTGGTGCACCCATCGTACTTTCGTTCCCGCATCTAATTAAAGATACAGAGACCGACTATCTGCCCCACGAGCCCACTTTGTAGGCTTGTGGGGCGGGTAATAGAGTACAATGTAAATTCTGCCAGTGTTATTTGCCCGTGATTTTACTTGACGGCTCCGCCGCTCTGTCCTACGACGCTGATATCTTGAGGGTCATCTGGCCACCAATATGTGAGGAAGATGAAAAGAACAAATGCTAATAGATTACGACAACTGCATCGTGGCAGTATTCAGGGTCGCGGCTAGACGCGTGTTCCCGTCCCGCTCGTCGCCCCTTATACCTGTTCTAATGAGGTCGGGTGGGAAGATCTGAACTGTATCGTTTAATTTCGCATTTAGCCAGCTGTCTGTACGGAGCAGTCACTTGAGAGATCTATCAGTATTGGAGTTCTAACCCCAGGATTGGTCTGAAGCTTCAAGGTGCCAAATCGGCATGGGCACGTACCAATCCAGAGCCCTAGGAGGGGTGACTACTACGGGGATTTCGAGTTGGCACCCGCTAAGCCTCCAAAACCAGTAGTTTGGTGGTGTCACAAAAGAAGGGACAACACTTGGTCTTCCTCCCAATCTCCTCGGCCTGCTGCCTCAGCTTAACACCATCCCTGACACAACACACTTCTTAAATCCACACATATTCGCCGGCAACATGGCAGACCCCTTCACGACCCTTCTCATAGTCATCGGAGCGGGTCTTGCCGCCGTTTTCGGCTTTTATGTTGCGCTTTTCGCACTTGCAGCAATACCATCCATACAAAAACAGTATGCTAACCCCATATCATTCCCCAGCTACGGGATGAAGCTGGGCTCTTATCTTGAGAGCAGGCAGATCTAACCTTGGACGCTTCCCACAGCTTGCTGTACGTGCACAAAGCGAACACCCTATTGTGGGACGATGTCAATAAGCCCGAGAAATGGGGATTTGCCCGTAAGTTCCGCGACTCAAGCCAATGCCAAGGGCGATGCGATTTTGACTCGCTGGGCGGATGCAGGAAACCAGGTCACCCCTTTCAAGCTGGCTACTCCTGACGGTGAGAGTATCTACGCCTGGCACATCCTGCCCTTGCCTCTGTATGCCAAGCACGAAGAAAGCATCTCGTCGTCCCGAGAGCCTGGCCTCTGTGAAGACGTGGAGCGCACAAAACCGTTTCACCTTTTAAAGGAGGACCCCAATGCCAAGGTCATTATCTTCTGTGAGAGCTTCCGCCCCTATGAATACCCGTAGTAGTTGAAATAATGATTGAAACTAACTTGGACTAGTACATGGTGTAAGTGCACCTAGATAGGGTAGTAATACATGGTTAAGCATACTGACCAAGCAGAACGCTGGCCACATCGCCCAAGGCTGGCGAGCCGACACTTACCACACATTCACCGACACAACCTCGTATCATGGAATCGCAATCGACTACCGGGGTTTCGGACACTCCACGGGAACTCCATCCGAGAAGGGGCTCATTCTCGATGCCATGACCGTTGTGGACTGGGTTATCAACGTCGCTGGCGTACCGCCGGAAAGGATAGTCCTATTCGGTCAGAGTCTAGGGACCGCAGTAGCCAGCGGGGTGGCCGAAGCGTGCGTGGACGACGGTATCGAGCTTGCGGGGGTCGTTCTCGTAGCCGGGTTTAGCAGTTTGCCCGCCATGCTAAGTGGCTATCGAATTTCCGGACTTGTTCCCATCCTTGGGCCCCTCCGGTGGGTGCCATTTATGCCTCAGATCCTTGACGCTTTTGTCTGCGAAAAGTGGTCTTCGGCGGATAGGCTCGCTCGCACCGTCCAACGTACCAAGTCGCGCCTCAGACTTTCTCTTGTCCACGCCAAGAATGATAAGGACATCCCCTGTATTGAGAGTGATCGGCTTTTCAATGCGGCAGCGATAGCTAGCATTCAAGCGGAACCCGATATATCGGAATTCGAGGTTCGGAAGAAAGAGGCAACGAGAGATAGGGGCGAGGGCGCCTTTATGAGAAAGTGGACTGCGGAGCCAAATACCATCATCTGCCATGAACAGTTTTCACACGGAGGTAAGTGAGCCATGGTCTCATGGGCCCTTCACTCCAAAGCGTATATAGGGGCGACGAGATTCCATAACAGTTAGGTGATTCTCTAACTGGACTCTTGCAGGGCACAATCAAATCATGGGACATGCCCCCGCGTTGCTTGCTGTTCTGAGGTCATTCGAGGAGGACAGATAAAGCTGTCTAGCACTACACCTTCTTCAACCCTTGATGCACTATTTCGTGGGAGTGTCCAAAGGTGCAGACTCTGAGAAGAAGGGTCAAGTATGACCTACTTCACCATTTAAGACGTGTATTAGGGATTTCATTGCTCAATATACTCACTAGGGGAGGCTTGATAAATGTTTTTATTTTTGGTGATGCAACCAGCATGCATCTCTCAAACTCCTCATTAATATCCGTGTAACCTCGGGAGCATGATCACATGTACTACTACCAGAAGATGCAAGCAAATCCCGAGAGGTGCAAGGTGGATATTATTAGGTGTCGGACAGTGTGGGGACCCAGCCTGTTGGGTAGGCTTCTTCACCACCAACCAGAGCGTCGAAATATTACTCAATGTCGTAGGTGCTGCCCCACCAACCAATCTGTGCCCCGCATTCTTCAATTCCTGTCCTCAAAAACGACAGCTCACCCACAACTCGACACACTCAGGCAGCACCCTGGTGACCATCCTTAACAGCAGGGATTAACCTCGAACTTGCTTTCACCTTGCCCACCAACTGCCACGATACGTGGGATTCCCTTCCGGATTCCCATCTCGCCATACTTCCGCGCCCATTCGCGTGGCCTTGCCCCGAAGTAGCAGTTGCCCGGCCAGCCACACATACATCCTCCCGGAGCTGTCGTCAATCGGCACCGACATCCCCACCATGCCCGCCGAGAAGAAGGAAAAGGCCGTCGCCCAGGCCCCGGCCGCCGAGCCCGAGCTTGATCAGGAATCCGAGGCACGTGACGGCTCGGACAACGAGGAGGAGGAGGAGGAAGTAGAAGGCACCGCTGGTGCGGCTGACAAGAAGAAGAAGAAGAAGAAGAGCAAGTCCAAGAAGAAGAAGGCCGCCGCTTCCGAGGAAGGACCCTCCGAGGGGTCGTCGAATCAATCGGTCTCGAAGCTGTCCGATGCGCAGCTCCAGCAGCTCCTTGCTCTGAACCCGGCCCTGAGCAACGAGCTCCAGGGTGAGGCGTCCGGCTCGGGGGGGAACCAAAAGGTGGTCGATCTCCTGCGGCGGATGAACCTCCAGGATATCCTTACCGGGATACCCTCGGGCCGCAGCGTGAAGGACATGGGGGCGTTTAAGTTCTGGAAGACGCAGCCGGTTCCGAGGTTCGACGAGGACGTCAAGGTGGAGGGTCCGGTGGAGGTGAAGACGGCTGCGGATATCGCGAAACAGCCCTCGCCCCTGCCTGATGGTTTCGAGTGGGTGACCATGGACCTCACCTCTAGCGAGGAGATGAAGGAGGTGCACGACCTCCTCGAGGGCCACTACGTCGAGGATGACACGGCTATGCTGCGGTTCAACTATTCGTTGAGCATTCTAGAGTGGTACGTCAGGCCGATTACTTTCCTCCAAGTACCAATACCGTGCTATTGAAACCAGGCAACTAACCATACTTTTAACACTTGCAGGGCGCTCAAGGCTCCTGGCTGGAAGAAGGAATACCACATCGGGGTTCGGGCGTCCCAGTCCAGGAGGCTCGTGGCCTTCATCTCCGCCATCCCCGTCCGCTTGCGGGTGCGCCAAGCAGTCATGACTGTGTCGGAGGTTAACTTCCTCGTAGTCCATAAGAAGCTGCGGAACAAGAGGCTAGCCCCCGTCCTCATCAAGGAGGTCACCCGGAGGAGCAACGAGAACGACATCTGGCAAGGCCTCTACACCGGCGGCACCGTTCTTCCCACCCCCGTAAGCACGTGCCGGTACTACCATCGCGCCCTGGACTGGATGAAGCTCTACGAGATAGGGTTCAGCCCACTTCCCCCGAACAGCAAGCCGCAGCATCAGGTCAGGCGGTATGCCCTACCGGAGAAGGGGAAGCTGAAGGGGGTCCGGGAGATGACTGCCGCGGACATCGATGCTGTGCTGCCTCTTCTCACACGGTACCTCGAAAGGTTCGACATGGCGCCTGAATTTACGAGGGAGGAGTTCGAGCACTGGCTCCTCTCGACTACTCAGGAGAGGGAGGAGAGGGTTGTCTGGAGTTATGTCGTTGAAGTAAGCCTCCCCCCCCCCCCCCCCTTCTACTTCCCCCACCCTTTCCTTTTTCTTCTGCCCTGCACCACCTGTACTGACATTATGGCAACAGAACGCCGAGGGCAAAATCACCGACTTTTTCTCCTTCTACGGGCTTGACTCTTCCGTCATCAACCACAAGAAGCACAAGCTCCTCCGCGCGGCCTACCTCTTTTACTACGCCACCGACGTGGGCCTCACCGAGACTGTCGACAAGGCGGCCCTCAAGAAGCGGCTGAACGAGCTAACGCACGAGGCTCTCATCTTTAGCAAGAATCTCAAGTTCGACGTGTTCAACGCACTAACGCTCATGGATAACTCGCTCGTGCTCTCCGACCACCACTTTGGAGGCGGCGATGGGAACCTGCACTACTACCTCTTCAACTACAAAACCGCGCCTATTAGGGGCGGGGTCACGAAGAATAACCGGCCCGATGAGGATAACCTGAGCGGGATCGGCGTGGTTATGTTGTAAGCGATTCGAGGTTCGGGGCTTACTCGTGCCTTCGTCTCATCGTCGGCAGCGGTACTTTCGCTGTTGTTCCGCGTTGGGGAGAGGAAGTTATAGCCTTTGTGTGTTGGGGGGGGGGGGGTTACGGAGTGGCATAATGGTGTATAAAACGGTTCTGAGTATGTGGGTTGTGTCTTTTATTTGGAGAAAGCATAGCACCATGGAAATGAAAACATATATACCTGTATGCGAATGGCACATTTCCGACGAAGTGAGTGAGAGTCATCAAAACGACAAAACCGCCCAATTGCAGCCCAAAAATCTAAACAACACTTCCTCTCTCCATCCGCTCACAGGTTGTGACATGCTCCTCTAAAACCGAATTAAGCCACACAGGCATCTCCATGAGTGGGGCGTGGCCCATCCCGGGCACAATCTCCGCCCTCCCAGGCCGCAGCCCCTGAACCAACCGCTCCCCCAACACGGGATCAATCATCTTATCCGCCGTCCCGTGCATCACCATGACCCTCTCCCGCCCGATTCCGTCGCCCAGCTCCGCGAGCTGAGCTGCCGATTTGTGGTGGAGCGCCGCGGCGCCCAGCTGTAGGAGGAAGCCCGGGGTGGAGAAGAGCACCGGATCGAGCTTCTTGGTCAGCTCCTGGGCCTGGAAGCGCTGGAAGTTGTTGTCGAAGCGGACGTATTCGCCGCCGCCCGGCGCGGGGGCGCAGCGGGGGGTGCTGGTGGGGGACGGGAGGGGCGTATCGTCGGGGGCGTGGAGCCAGCTCTCCGGGAATAGCTTCCGGGCAGTGTCCTCTATGCTTTGCTCCATCGACTTGGGGATGACCATGCCCGCGCGGTCGCGAATGAACTCGAGCCAGCCCTTCGTGTTCTCGACTGAGGCGGCGGTGCAGAGGAGGGTGAGGGAGGAGAGGTAGGCGGGGATGCGGTAGGCGATCTCCTGGGCGATCATCCCGCCTAGAGATATGCCTACCAGGTGGACGGAGCGGGAAGCGGGAGGGGATGAGGTCCAGTCGGTGGGGATCCAGTCGAGGTGGGAGAGGACCTCTATACAGTCGAGAGCCATGGATGATGTGGTGTAACGCATCATGGGGAGGGAGGACTCACCCATGCCGCGGTTGTCGAGGATGAGGACGGAGTAGGATGACTGGTCGTGGCCGAAGTGTTTTGTTTGGCGCTGCCAGGCGGTCTTTAAGCCAGCTAGGCCCATTATGAACTAGGGGTGAGTTAGGAATCATCTTCTTTTGAGAGGGGCTTCTTCAAGGTCCGAGGTGAGAAGGAGTGTGTGCCGGGGAAAGGGGGGATATCCGAGCGGGGGGTGGATGGTGGGGCGATGGGGCGGGCCGTACGATGATCTTGATGGGGCCGTCGCCGTGGACTTCCCACGCGATGTCGAACGGCCCCCCGCGGCCCTCCCCGACGGCGAGACGACCCTTGCGGTGGGGCTCAAGACCCCAGACCGTACCTGGGTAGGCAGGGTGCTCGAGTGTCTCGGCTATCGTGGGGAGCTGCTTTTGTCTACGTGAGATGTTAGCTGGGTACAAGACCATAGGACGGAGAGGCTCTTACTCTGAAGGCATTATGCACGGCAATAATGGCAACTGGGGTGAAGGCTTGTCCGAGATTAGGATCGATTATGAGGAGAGGACACACGTCGCTTGTTCTTTGATCCCTGAGGGATCTTGTCGAGGCTTGATCGAGGAAAGCGAAAGAAATATGCTATGAAGCTTAGAGAGTAAGATGGGCGATTCCAGAGTCCATATAAAAGTATATTATACGTAAGGGCTAAGTCGGGTAGTGGGACCTACACCAGCAACGGAGTTCGGGTGTTTGAGAGTACGGTGCTGTTGACGATAGCTCACAGAAAAGGGCCAAGGTAGTTTGTCAGGTGGGTGTTACGATTTGGGCTGGTATGAACATAGACATTTCCTAGTAGGGTGGTGACGAGGACGAATACGAGCTTAGAGATCTAGCGTATGTTAATACTGAATGCAAGCAGCTGGGCCTTCTTTTCTCCCCGCCAGCCATGTCCCCAAGCTTGCCTATTAGTACACAAGTACGGAGTACTCTTGCCCCTTTCGGCTTGATGAGACGCCCAGAATTCCATAGTATATTGCACATTATTGGGGCCCATTATTGGCACTGTCCGTTGACGAGTCGCCGCCACCGCCCGGCAGAATTCTACGAGCTTGATTACCATACAGATCAAGTTCCAGACTCCAGGTCCGCCACTCCAACACACTGCTCGTAGTCTAACAAGCTCCGGAATACATTTAAGCAAGACTTCGATTTATCTAATATTCAGACTAATATCGATTTCTCTCATGCCTAGAAATAGGTAGCCACGGCTAGCCCACCAACCATGTGGTTTTCCGTGCCGTCCCACGATGCCTTGAATCGCCCTCGCGCGGCGATCGCGGCGCTTCTTTCCACCGCCGCGCTTGCATCCGCCGGTTATTACTACTTCTATCACATACACGGCGATGAGCTTGGACGGTCTTCCGGCGCTCTCCATCGCAGTAATGCTGTCCGTCGCCCCCGGCGGAACTCTCGACGCCGCTCCCGCTCGACACCTGCCCCCCGAGGCTCCAGCCCTGCGCCCTCTACAACATCGACGGACGATGGCGCGGCCGACCAAGCCGCCCAGGAGATCGAGACTGTAGTCGATGGAATGGATGACTGGTACAATGAGCCGCAACCCCAACGTGCTGGCCACAATATTGTCACCCTCCTGTTTAGGGTTTCAGAAGACAATTCGCGCCGCAATGCCTGTGTTCACAGAGGGTGCCAGTGCAATGCGTGCAGTATGGCGCCCATCCGCGGCATCCGTTATCGATGCGCCACCTGCGCCGATTTCGACCTCTGCGAATCCTGTGAGGCCCAGGGTCTTCACTACAAGACCCACATCTTCTACAAGATCAAGGTTCCCGCCCCGCCGTCGAGTCTTAGGCAGATGCAGCCGGTGTGGTACACGGGTGATCCGGACTCTGTGCACCGGACACTCAGCAGGAGCCTCATGTCGAAACTGTCGCGCGAAACGGGCTTCGAGCGTCCGGAACTGGAGGCGTACTGGGAACAGTGGACCTATATGGCAGCTACTGAGTGGAGACTTGATCCGGATGACCTCTGTCTTGCCATGGACCGCAAGACATTTGAGCGGTGCCTTATACCATCAGGGGGGTCTCAGCACATGGCGCCCAACCTGATCCACGAGCGAATGTTTGACTTTTACGACACAAACAACGATGGCCTCATCGGTTTTACCGAGTTCCTCCACGGAGTTGCGTTCAGGAACCGGCGCGACAAGCTGGAACGGATCTTCAAGGGCTATGATCTTGCTGGCGACGGGTATATCGACCGGAAGAACTGCCTGCGCATGTTTCGAGCATACTACGTTCTCTTCAAAGAGATGCACAAGGACGTGCTCGACGGCCTCGACGACCAGGTTATGTCCAGTACGGAGGCGCAGCGTCTGGTCGCTAGCAGGCAACCTCTGAGCAGCCTCTTCGGGCAGGAGTTGACTAGGATGCCCCCTCCCGACCACAACCCTGATAGGCTTCAAGGGAAGGTTTACTACCCTAACGGACACGTTGACCTCCCGGCGGGCAGGACCCACGCGGTCAGGGATGAGCGTGGCGACACAGCCTCGAGAAGAAGCGTCCTTAACCGGCTATTCGTCAACGGAAACGAGACTGGCGAGACCTTCCAAGTTAGTGTACCGGCTCCGTATGCCGAGACTCTTCTCGACCCTCTGGTGAATGTATCTGCGATTCAAGCTATTCTCTCGAGTCTAGACGCAGAAGGTGCCTTCGCGCCTCTGGCCAACCCAATCAATGCGCCGGAGAACGCCCAGACCACTCCACTGGAAGGCGGTGACAACCAAAGTATCAACCACGACAATGGGACATCCACCTCCACGAGAGAAAACGGCCAGGGCGGCGAATCGAGCCCATCAGGATCGGGCGGTCAGCGGGATGAGAATGCACCTACGCAGGGCCGCCGCGTTCAGACCGTACAAATTACAATACCCGATGACGGCGAGGGTGAAGTCCACGTCAGCGTAACCGCGTCCGACTCGCCAGATAACCCAGAGCAGGAGCGATCGGCAAGGAGGCGCGCGAGGAGGCAGCTTCACGAGCGTTGGAGGAGGCGACAATTCTACCTCGACGAGGAAGAAGGGGCGAGGGCGCCGCGAGGATGGCATGACGACGATGACATCCTAGCACGTACCCTCGAGGACCTAGAACGGGCTAAGGAACGCGAGGCACAGCCCGAAGTTCCCGCCGTATCGCCTAGGTCCAGGTCGAACTCGAAGGTGAGATTCGCGGGGGACACGGAGGACGTAGAGACACGGTCGAATGTGTCAACATCATCCCGGACGGTACCCGAGCGATGGGGTGGGATGGACATCCCCGACGCCGAGAGGGATGCCGGGAAAGAGATACTTTACCAGATTGCGCAGCAAGCGTTCAACGAGATGCTGGATCACTTGTTCAAGGAGAAGGAGGACATTGCGCTGGAGGTGGCGGAGACGAGGGAGGAGAGAGAGAAGTACAGAGATGATATTGCGCGCTCTATGGCTGCGGAGGGAGGTGACGCGGCGGAAGAGAGGCGGCGGAATGGCGTGTCGGAGAATCCTGCCGTCTCCGCGGAGCAGGAACAAAAGAACGGCACATCCGAAGTACCAGAGCAAGACGCGAATGGCCAGACTAAGAAGCCCGAGGCCGGGGAGTCAGGTATTCTGGGCGAAGCCGAGGATGGGGAATACCATGACCCGACACTCCCCCAGTTCCGACCCAACAGCGACGCCGACATACCGACTCATCCATGCCCAGCTTTACTCGAATCCGAGTCCGACGAACCTGGGTCATCCAAAAGTACATCCCTCAAGTCCGAGGACAAGGACGACGTACCTACGCCCCAACCCATCGCAAAATGGAATCGCCTGAACAAGGAAGAGGCGGAAGCCATCGTAAGAGGCGGATACGGGAAGCTTAACTACCGCGAGTTTGAAGAAATTTACAGAGCGAAAGAGGAAGCTGGCCACAGCCTTGCTTACCTAGGCAGCTGGATCGAGTTTTGCATACCCTAGAAGAAGGTGTTTGGGAGGAGGCTGCAGACAACGTTCATTTTTGTGTTAACACTGGTGTGCCCAAGCGGGATATAATAATGATCAGCGGGGGAGAGAGGTGTGCTTTGTATGATAGTTCAGCGACCTTGGTGAAGTTGGGTTTTTTGCCTTCAATTTCATCTTGGTAAATGAAATCTTTGATGAGAAATTGAAATGCTGTTGGAACATTTCTGGGTGAACTAACAATGATTATGACCAACTTGACCCTTATGTACATCCGAACCATTTTCAACAATATTAGTTCGCATAGACTGGCTCAAGGGCTTTTCAGCCATGAAGATCTTCGTCCTCGTCCTACACCTCCCCCCTGTGGCCCTTATCTTGGCTCATGGGGTGTGTATCGTGGTGGAAATTGCTCTTAGTGCCAGGCGAAGGCCGAGCCTCTAGGGGTCGACGCAAATTTGTCTGCTTCAATGTTCGCGATGGATAAGAGGGCATCTACACCCGGACTGTCGTCTAGCTCGTTGACACGGCCACCTGCGACCCCAGACAAGGTATTAGACCTTTGGTGTAAGCCCCCCTCCCCCCCTTTTCCCACTATATCAGAGCATACTTTCTCGCACGCCCTCCTAAACGCCAATGACACGGGTGTCTACTCTGGCGTCGTGGCCCCAAACAAAGGCGCCGGCTCCACCGACGCATCTAACACGCAGGCTAGCTTCCACTGCAGTATCCTGGGGACCTCGAACGATGACCTTATCTCCTGGGACACCAACTTGACCGGCGCGTACCCGTATGCTTCGCAGAAGGAGATGGTTGATAGGGGTGGTTAGGCGGGGGGAAATGACGATCCGATGCTGCAGTGTGTTCACTGGACTTTGGATCCGACCATGAGCTATTGGGGGGCTGGTGGCAAGGATAGCATTGGACTTGGTGTAATTACGTGGGCTCGGGGATAACATTTCGCATGATGCTGATGTCACTGCTGCCAAGGGATTCGCGGGGGATGATAGGGGGTATTGAGGCTGTGATGCCATGCAATTCCTGCGCTGAAGGCACCCGAGGAGAGCTGATTTGTTCTTTGTGGGTCTGCAAAATGAGCAAGGTCCAATGTAGGTAGGTTCTGGACTTAGAAGTGCGACGGGTTGGCTCGGATTTGAATATAAGGCTTGAGGAACACCTGCCTTTTTGGGATTGTCTCTGTCACTCACATCATTTGATACACCCTACCTGCTCTCGAACGCCGTGTGCCCGCGAGCACTCATCCCGGATACCCGAACGGAGGTTGGCCAAGTTCGGGCCGTGGGACATCCTCGCGAGTATTCGTAGACGGCAGAGCCTCCGAGGCAGCGTAGCCGAGGTAGTCGCCAGCGGGAATTCGTCTGCGCGTGGGCTTTCCTGACTAGTTGCTACCATCACATCCACTCAGATGCTGTATGGTATATCGCAGAGAAGCCACGAGAAGCCACGAGAAGCCACGGTGACTCTCCCACTACCAATGACGCAGATACAGGAAGTCTCGGACCCTGAAGACGCCGGTAAGCTCCACAGTATGTTTTGTAGAGGCCATGCTCGCTCGTAGAACGCGTAAATTAGTCGATGCCATTCGGCTTTGGCCTCCTTCCAGTAAGAAATTATGGTCCTCTGGCCATTTGCCTCGTCCCGTCCTCTATTTCCATCGTACCATCCCCTCAAAGTCGATGGGGTATCTATCGGGTCAACATCGCCAGGGGGTCGACGAGAAAACGAGGCCAGTTCCACTCGCACAGGAGACGGAATCAGACCTTTAGATCTTGTGAAGATGACTGGCCGAGGGGGGCGTTCGTAATCCTCAGGGGTAACGGTTCAGGATATCGTGGGGCTCAACGTCCGTCGTTCACGTGGGGCTGGTTTAAGATTTGAGATGGCGCTAGGACGAAGGGCAAGTGGAGGCATGAGCAAGATATCGAGGGGTCTGGGGCTAACTATGTATGCATACTCGTACGAGTATGCCGGGGGGGATGAAGGGGTGTGTGTCTCAGGCCCCTGCTTTCATGCTTGTACGAGTACTCACTCTCTTCAGTCCGAACTCGTACCCATACTCGTACATCCTACTCAGTACGACTCGGGGGAGTATACGCTATCGTATTAAGTTCGTCGTCAACTCGGCAAACCTACCCGGTCACACGAGGCTCGAGATTAGGGGGAGGGAGAGCCTAGTAGTTCTAGTTCCTGTTCTGGATGTTTATTCAAGGCATAAAGTATGTCTTGAAACGGCTGTTGCTTATTATAGGCCGGCCTTGACTAGACGCCACACCCGATCCAATTTCACGGGCCTGTTCGCCATGGGGAAGTTCCTCCCCAGACTCTCCCCGGACTAAGAGGATTGGGGACTTGTGGAGGAGGGAAAGGAAATATGGGGAAGAATGATGAGCTTCATCACTTCCCCATGCACCCCGCAAACTCACTGTCGTCTGCCCTCTCTACCCCAGTTGCCTCCTCGGTAGGAATCGAGACCCCGTCCTCCAGAAGTTTCTTCGCTCAAGCAGCCCAAAAAGGAAACAGCACCAAGCCTCGGCCTAGAGGATGGCAACTCATACCCCCCCCCCCCCCCCCATCGCCACCACCGCCCTGCCATCCTCACCGTTCAATTACACGTGGACATCCGGATCGACCGGCAATGATGTAATTCATGTAGTCCCCGTAAATATTCCACATTGGGTGGGCTTTCTCGCCTGCGCTTCGCCGCCAGCCCGATTGGCCCTTACAAGGTGGTGATCAGTCGCCTCCCACCCCCCAAAACTCACCTCACTCACCCCCCCGTGAGCAGCGCGCCAGAGTTGTTTGATCACTACCCAAATACTCGGTCGAGGTACCTGTAATGCGTGGAGTAGCTAGTCGAGCGGTATTTCTCCAATCTGGTGCAGCGACGAGACTACAAGTAGCAATAACAGTCGGGACAAAAGCTAGGCTATTCGCTTCCCGTTTGCGGAATCAGTTGCTCGAGGGGCATTTTACTTGGAATTTGACTTGGTATACAAGTGAGATCGTCGAAACAACTGGAAGAATTGTCTTGGGGGGGAAACAAAAGTACGAGTACGATAAAGGTATATGCTTTCTGCTAATACAAGAACGTACAAGTACAGTGGCCAACGTACGATAAACGACGGCGGAGCTGAAGAAAAAACGCGCCAGACGCCAATCATGCTCCACATGATTGCAAAACTGAATGACTGAAAGATCACGTAAATGAGCATACCCGTAAATCCCCCGAGCTCACGCCTAGCCAGCAAAAGGATCGCCAGTATGGAGCACAGGTTACTCGTATTACTCAGCTACTTCTTCGGGGCACCGGCTAATTTGCAGAACAGGGCAAAGAGCCCACACCAGAGTTACACCAGTGGTGTCACATTACGGGGTAGCACGGCAAATCGGGCTTGGCGCGGGCCCGGGAGGACGTCACACCACCGGCAAACCGGCACAGGCGGACCTAGCTACCCCTTGCCATCTGTGAGGCGGGCAACGGCGGCTGAAATCTCGATCTTTCTCCATCAAAGAGAGCGTGGAGGTAAACTTGATGGACACAATTTCCCCACGCACCCAAAAAAAAAACCCTTTTCTTCGATGGGGGTCCATCAACTTTATATATAAATAGCTAGTAGTGTAATACATACAAGTAAGTACATGTGGGCTCAGGCACTCAATGAATGGTGGATGCTGTCCTTGCGCGGATGCGCCGGATGGTTCTTCTTGATGGTGGCCGGGGCATGGGATGGATGGATGGTGGATGAAGCGTGCATGTATGCAATTTGCTCGCGACACGGGATATGCGATCCTTTCTATCACTTACCTCAACCTCCACCTTCCCCTCACGCTCACACTCACAAATAGTTCCACCAAAGGTGTGTTACACCACGTCGACCCCCCCGTACCATCCGATGCGGGGTCTGTATTATTCGTCCTTGTAGGTCTCAATCGAGGGCTTGTCTCTCTTGCTCCCTTGTGAGCAAGGTGCAGAGAAGTCGGTCCATCGTTTGCGACCAGACTTTAATACTACATGTATAAGTTCCCTCCGACTTCTAGCTTGTAAGTCAACCTGCGCACCCAAAACTAAGGTAACACGGCATAATCGATCAACGGATGCCCCAACGCCCGGATACTACCACCTCTAGTTATTATACATGCACAAGTTGGGACGGCGAAAAGGTCATTGACACGGGATCTTAGCGGGAAGGAAGCACCATAAACAAGAGCCGGTGGGATCGATGGATGGGGCCTGCGGTGACCCACGAAACATCAGAATGGCAGGAACATGGCATTTTGCCTATTCAGACGCGGAATAGATGGTCCCGGCGGGTCACACACCTCCTCCGAGACAGGCTCACCCCTCCTCCAATCCTCAAATATCCTACCGAGATGTGCAATTGATGGACTCCAGGCGCGGCCCACATGTATGGACCAGCCAATCCCTAACTCCCCGTGGGGACGGGGAAATGATGCTTACGTCGCAGTCGTGGAGCCCGGACTTTTTGTAGGATCCGTCGCACGACCCATTACGATACCCCTAAAAGTGATTCGGACATGACAAGTAGGGGTATCAGACGCCGATTCCCAGCGGCCACTTCTCGTTCAAATATCCTTTTCTGTAAACCATGGAAATACGTATAATAGCCATCTGCAGGATGCGACTTAGTCGGTACTGATCCAGACGGCAAAACAACACTGCGCTGTCAACGTTCATATTGATCCTTGCGCAGCGAAATGGGCAAGACAGAGAGCGCATCGTCAGATCGAAGTCTCGAGCATTACTCAAGTGGTTCATGCCAAGCTTAAGACCTTGGCCTGGATGTCCCGCCCGCAGCATCCTACCGGGGCTCTGTCGTATAAAATCTCCGCCCTTGGCATCGAAATCTTGGCACCAAGAGATTTTGAACGACAGTCCATAAAACGAAAAAAAAAAAAATAATGGTATCATGACGATGTCCTGCCATCTTCCTCCACTTATAAGCAACACCCACAAGTTTTTATAAAATGACGACACAGCCCATCGCCGTCCTTGTTCAACAACGGCCCCGGCATTTTCTTTCTTTACAATTGGCTCTTTTCCCCGGACCTTTTTCCGGATGTGGGCTGCACAATTCCTTGTATGTTGTTCCTGCCGTACACTGGTACATTGAGTTACTTAGGATGACCCTGGTTCACCATTTGAATTTCCCGATGGTCTGATTGGGTTGGCCTTTCAGAGTTGTTCCCGCCTTCACCGTTACAAGTGCTTCGCTGGCCAACGCCTTTTGGAGATTGTCCTACTTGTAGATGCACCATGGAGGGCCATCACTCCCGGTTGCGTCATAAAAACCTGTAATCGTACCCGTCCGAACGAAGTCTGAACGAACATCCAGTCCCCACTTGGCGAGTGTCCCCGCTTCAGAACCAGTACTCGTACAAGGGCCTTGTTACAAATCGATCCAACACCACGTTGCAGTGTACGAGTACATGTGCCTGTGGTCGTATATTGTAACTGACACCTCCCTCTGCGTTGCTCGGGCCATGGCACAAACTACGACCCGCCCGTCATATGTACGACGCAAGAAGCAAATATAAGTATTGAAGAGAGTAATGTATAATCTTATATCCATATTATCCGAGACGAGCATTCTCCAGGGATTGACTCGGTTACTTGGAAACTGAAGGCAAGCAACCCATCGCCCGTTGGAAGTCCCGAGAGTTCGCACTCGTACTTAGGCGCGAACGCAGGTGACCACCGCCTCCCTGTACCGCACGTACGAGTAGATGCCGTGGCCTCATCCGAACCTTAACAAGCAGGGTCTAGCCCTCGCTACAACCCCCCGCGGAAGCTCCGATTTAGCGCAATCTTAGTTCCAGATCTCCTTAGCCCGAGGGGGGCGAAACTCGTAAAAATGAGTGAGCTCAGCAGGTACTCGTCCTCGCACTAACAACACGGCGAAGTGGGAAAGAGCGGGGGCGCGTGATTGGTGGGCCAATGTCGTCTTCCGTTCGTCCTGACGCTAGTGCCTCGGGACCACTTCTTCCTGCCCCGATCTCACCGGCCGGCGTGGCGACATTTTGCGCTAGTGCTGCGCCGTCAGAAAAGATGGCGTCAGGGTTGGCGCGAGGAGAAAAAAAAACATTGCGCCGGCACACACAGCTGCATCCCAAAATGGAAAGGCACGCTTGCACTGCGGCTCAGCGGAGAGGCGCAACCGTTTTGGGGAGGGGCGAGACGTGCAGGTGCCAGCTTCGAGTCCTTGTAAGAAGCAAGATATGTACCCTCCGCTCGTACGAGTAAGATGCAAGTTTCATGGATACTTCACCCGGTAACGCCCGTCAGTATTTCTTGTGAGATCGAGACCAGCTTCTCGGGGTAAATTTAGGCGAGCTGGTTTCTAAATTCTTGAACCACCAGGAAGAGTCCAAACCCGACCTCAAAGACTGGAATAAAATATAGAAAACTTTCTTGTGTTAGCTTGAGCATGAGTGGGATGGCAAATTCAACACCCAAAGGTTGCAAATACAAGTTGCGAGTATTATCGTACTCATATAACCATGGTAAAGCTATGTCGTCTTCCCAAAGAAATAAGCTAACCGTTGGGTCCGGCGTGGTGCTGTGGCCTTGGGGCGAACCCTCCCCCCCTTTTCTCATTCTTCTCTTCCCATCTCCCCTTCGGCCCCCGCTCCGCCCATCCACTTCATTTTCGACATTACGACTCTACAAATAAGTCCCATTACGAGGCCCACTTCGCACCCCTCCATGCGGATCTTCTCTCGCTTGGTGTGCCTTCCATTCCTTCTTCCCTAGGCCCGTCGGCCAATAAGCTATGGTCCGGAGGCATGGGGCGGCGAGCCCGTCTCCATTCTCCCGCTTTGATTAAGTCTCCTCTGTCCCACTTGTACCTATACTCATGCTAAAGTAGTATACTCGTGCTCAGTACACTAGTATAGTCAGACTTGGTATTAAGCTTACCAACAGGAGGGGTAATCCGAGGCAGCTTGCTCGCTCTTCCCCCACAGTTTCTTAGTGACTGGTACTCACTCCCCCCGCCCCTTTTCCCCGGATCTGGATGAAAGTGAAGATCCTTCTTCCGTCCGCCCACCCACCCACCGGTCATTCCCCCGTCTCGCTTCCATTTCAGCCATCTGCAGGGGTCCCTTCTCTCAATACTTTCCCCAAAAAGGCTATTTGCTCCAGCAAGAGCGGTACGCACCCCCTCAGTTCTCCGTCCCGTCCGTCCTTGTAAGCTCTTCCCTGCTGCATTAGCAACGGCGATTGGATCTGCGTGTCCCTTATAACACGACGCGCCCTCCCCATACCATACCATACTTCGGTTCGACCTTTACCCTAAACTTCTCAACCTTTTCTTCCTTTCGCCTGTTCAGTTCATCTCTTCGAAAGAGTCGAACGTTTCGTCCTCCCCCCCCGGTTCCACGATAATACGCGTAACAATGGCCGAGAACGCCGTCGAGAAGCACGAGAACCCCAATGGGTCTACCGCCACGGGCCACGATGGCTCCGTCCGCCACCATGACCTCTCTGGGCCCCCGGAGGGCTTCTTGATTCACCCGTCCCAGATCCGCCCCTACGAGCACCGCAAGCTGGCCAACCCCGCGCCGCTCGGTCTCTCGGCTTTCGCTCTCACGACCTTCGTGTTGTCTGCCATCAACATGCATGCGCGGGACGTCGTTGCCCCCAATGTTGTGATCCCGCTCGCCTTCGGGTACGGTGGTTTCGTGCAGCTTCTGGCTGGCATGTGGTAAGTGATGAACTCTGCGTTTCATTGTTTCATACATATAATACTTTGGGGAATGGCCGAACCTACTTGGGCTCCTTGTATAGAAAGCCGCCCTTTGTAAACGATACGGGAAGGGCCCGGAAACGCTGTGGAACACTCTCCGACTTGGTTCTTGGGGATCCTGGGGATGGAACACGTTCGCTGACCAAAGTCTGCCCATAGGGAAATGGCCGTCGGAAACACCTTCGGTGCTACCGCTCTCTCCTCTTACGGAGGCTTCTGGATTGCCTACGGCTTGCTCTTCCACCCCAACTTCAACGTGTTCAACTCCCAGCGCGTGGCTGGTGAGGAGCTGGTGCTCGCCTACACGGCGGCAGAGCGCTACTCCGCCGTAGGCTTCTTCCTGACGGGCTGGTTCATCTTCACCACTCTGCTCCTCCTCTGCACGCTGCGGTCCACGGTCATGTTCTTCCTGCTCTTCTTCACGCTCGACCTCGCCTTCCTATTCCTCGCCTGCGAGAACTACGCCGGCTCTTTGGGCAACGACGCCGCGCGCGTGGCGCTGCAGAAGACGGGCGGTGCGTTTGGTATTTTGGCCGCGTTCTTGGCGTGGTACAACGCCCTGGCGGGTATTCAGGACAACAGGTATGCCTTTCGTCTCCCCTCCTGTTGCAGACACACACACACACACACAAAATTCTGAGGTGCTAACGGGTATCGTTTTAGCAACTCCTTCTTCCAGGTTCCCGTCTTCCCTCTGCCCTGGTCTGACAAGGCGATCGCCGACCGCGCTGCCAAGGCCTCTCACTCTGTCTAAGGGATGATTTGTTCCTGCCGCGCAACGTTGATAGAGCCGGCAACTTACACCGGTTCCGCTCTGCGTCTCTCATAGCCGTCTTTGTCACATCGTTTCGCCGTTCTGCGCAAGCGAAGCTGATTTTTTTTTATTTCGAATTTGATATGCTGGACGTTTTCTCAAAAGATACCTATTATGTATGGCGGGGGTAGAGCCCAAACCGGGAACTCCATTTTCTGAGCGATGGAAGGGATGGGACGTGTGGAATGGTTGGATTAGAATGATATCCATCCGCGCGGCTGTTTTATTTCTTGATCCCAAAGAGAAATGTTTAATGTGGTATTACACATTTCCTCTGACATAATTCTCCATGCCGTGTCGTTGATGATCCTCCTTGGCGTAATAGCGCTGGTCTTGGCCCTGCCGGCACCCAGGTCGTGTTTCCCGGATGTAGGATCCGGAGCGGAAGGGCCCGAGGTTTTTCGGGAGTCCGATGCGGCAGGGGCTTGGCGTGCTGGCTGCACCTGGTCCTGACAAGTCTTGGCTTCCAAAATGGCAGGTTAGTGGGGCCTTACTCCGTCCTTTTGGGAATGCCCAATTGGGGAGGCAGGATGGCTTTATTTGAAGCATTTTACAGGAGCCAATATTATTAACATTCCGGCCGGACCTGTTTTCTGTGAAGAACAACGCCGACTGCCGACTCCGAGACGGCCGGGCCGGGACGGCATCACTCCGCTCAGCGGTGTGAAACTCGGACGGGATATCCTAATGAGCAGGGGTATGTCGCCCTACACACATCATTGGTAGAATTGGTTTCTCTGATGCATATTCCGTCTTGCGCGGTACTATTTCTTTTTTTTCTGTCCTTTTCCTAGCCCTTTTGTCATATAATTCTCTTTTGTAAACCACGCAGGATCACTTGTACCTCCAGATTTATGTAGGCGCGAACAAGTACGCCGACAACGTAATTATTCCCGCTGGATGATGCGAGGATGGCCTGATCTCTCAGCCTTCCACCAGGACGGCCGGTTCCTTCCCCGCATCACTAGCACGCATGCATGCGACAGCAAATAATCCTCGCACGTCGTATGATGAAGCCCAATATCATCCGATTCTCAAAGTGAAGCCTCCTGATTAGCTTTCCTCCACTCAGACTAAACCATGATATTTTATCACCTTGCCAGAACAATGAATCCCACGTAACACAGGGTATTCTATTTTCGTCTGTACCCAACCGCCCGCCCGTATGCATAACCCCGCCTCCGTCCTGCGTCTATCCTGATAAGCTCAGAGCCACAGGGCCAACATGAGCAGGAGGAGAATCTTGCTAACGACGCTCTTCGCAGCCCTCTTCGCCCTCCTGGCTATGCTCCGCGCCCGTACCATCTCCACCTCGGCAATTACCATCGGCAGGACACTCTTCACTAAACTTTCCGCTCGACCGCCACCGATAATGGCGTCCCAAAACGCCACAGTTATTGTGGTCGGCTCTGGACTCGCCGGCCTCACCGCCTCTTACGAGGCCCTGCTCGCCGGCGCCCCAGTCAAGATGCTTGATCGTGCGGCGAAGCCCGGCGGCAACTCCATTAAGGCTTCATCAGGCATCAACGGCGCTGGAACGCGGTTCCAGCGTGACGTAGGCATTGTCTCCGACTTGAGCTTCTACGACGACTCCGTGCGCTCGGCCGGCCGCAGGTTTAAGGAGTGGGAGCAGAGCGGAGGACCGGGGCCCGTAAATAGGGGAACCCTCACACGGGTGTTGACGGAGGGGTCGAGGGGCGCCGTAGAGTGGCTCGTTGACGAGATAGGCGTGGACCTGAGCGTCGTCGCGGCCCTGGGCGGGCACTCCGTCGCAAGGACGCACAGGGGTGCGGGAAAGCTACCTCCAGGCGCCGCCCTGGTGTCTGCATTCCTCGCAAAGTTGAAGGAGGATCCCAAATTTGAGTTGGTGAGTGGGGCCGAGGTGACGGGGCTGACAGCGGCGGCGGGTGCCGTCACCGGTGTGGAGTATACCTCAGAGGGGCAGGAGCACCAACTCGCAGGGCCGGTGATGTTCGCTACGGGCGGCTTCGCGGGAGATGCGAGCGGGGAGCTGGCCACATACCGGCCCGATCTGAAGGCGATGCCCTCCACGGCCGAGGCGAGGCCCGGCACGCACGCAATGCTTACGTCTGTAGGCGCCGCGCTCGTCGACATGGACAGCGTGCAGATCCACCCTACGGGCTTCGTGGACCCGGAAGCCCCGTACTCGACGTCCAAGTTCCTCGCGGCGGAGATGCTCCGTGGGGAGGGCGGTATTCTTCTGGATTCCGAAGGGAGACGTTTCGTGGGCGAGCTGGAGAGACGGGATTTCCTTAGCGAGAGGATCATGTCGATGACGCCCTCGGCGGGCAGTGAGGACGTTAAGCAGTGGGATGTGACGGTTCTGCTGGACGCCGGAGCCTGCGAAGCCGCCAGCTCACACCTGGGCTTCTACATCTTCAAGGGACTCATGCAGAAGAAGAAAGTACGTGATCTGGACGAACGCGTGATACGGTCGATAGACGAATACGCTGATATCGTGGCTGGGAAAACGAACGCCGACCCCTTCGGCAGGAGGAACTTTGGTCACTGGAGACTCAAGTCGGGAGAAGAGAATAGGGACGAGGAGGTGTGTGTGGGGAAGGTTACCCCGGTGGTGCACTTCACGATGGGTGGCGTAGCTTTCGACGATAAGGCACGGGTGCTCAGGGAGGACGGGCGGGTTGTGGAGGGATTGTACGCGGCTGGAGAGGTTACCGGGGGACTACACGGAGATAATCGGCTTGGTGGGTCGTCGCTACTGGAGTGTGTCGTGTATGGGAGGATTGCAGGCAGGGAACTAGCAAATATCCTAGGGGTTAAGCCCTCAGCATGACGAAGGGTGGTGTCGAGCTCGAGAGTAGTAGATGAAGAGAACCTGTTCCATAGACTTGGGTTAAGCATAGGTACCGGTAGCTAATTCATATATATCCCATCTCTTTTTCAATTTCTTGTCCTCCCCGATCTGGTGAAGGCTCGCTTTTTGCCGTCGACCGGGTCCATACCTCTGAGGAAGCCCAAGGCTAGACCCAGTGGCCCTACTAGATGGTGAGGTCGGCCGGGGTCGACTTTGCAATGTTAACCCGTTGCTTTACTACATCTTCCCCTATATCGTCTCCAATTGCCCATTCCCATTATACTTTAGCATGTACGTTACTTTGCCGCCCTGTCAGTCAAGCTAGGGCGCACTCGATTACGGCGCTGCCCCCAGGAATCTGAGAAACCTTGGTGATCTTGAGAGCCGCAGCACCGAGGATATCCTGAAAGTTCTCCAGAGTCCTCTCCTTGCCAGAAATCGCCAGCATCATAAGATCCATAGCTACTTGGAACGACGACGGCGGATTTCCCAGAAGTGTCTCGACAATGAGTAGCCGGCTGTCGACTGCCATGGCGCCCGCAATCTGCTGGAGCATTCGCACACACTCTTCGTCCGAGTAATCATGGAGGCACCGGCGCATATAGTAAACCAGGGCTCCTAGAGAACGAACGTCAGCTGTCTCTTCCAAAAAACCGAATGGGTAACAGTATTGCTTACCCTTGACAGGCTGCTCGTCATGAAAGTCCATCGCGACCATTCGCACGTCGGCCAGCTCAGATTCATCTCGTCTGGCAGCCTCAATTACCTCGGGCAAATCCTCCAGCACACATCGGTTTCGGGGAAGCCCGGGGGTGGCCTTGAATATACCCTTGAGCGCCTGCCCCTTGCCACCGCCGACGTCAACGACAAGCACCCGTTCCGCAGATTCGCTGTCCTCTTTCACAGCCCAGCTCAGGTCGTAACCACCTAGCGCAGGCATATGCTCCTCGACAGCGGCCATAGATAGCATCACGACTTTGAGACGCTCCTCGGAACTATGGTTGATTTCCCAGACGGTGGAGCCAAGACGGCCCTCGGAGAACGCTAAGACCGTTTGGAGGCGGTCCTTGGGTTCTTCTGTGAGGCCAAACTGGTCAAAGTATTTGGGCATGGCTAAGAAGGAGGACATTTGATGGTCGAATCTGCTATGTGTTAGTACCCAACGATGTCCAGACCCTTGGTTAACACGGGATTGCCACCTATCATACCCTAGTTGTACCATGGCCCAGATGGGATTGGGAGTGGTGAACATCTTGGAGAATTCGGTGTGCCCGACACTGTCGGTTCCAATCTGCTCGAGGGTGCCATTGGCCACGAGTGCTCGCGCGAATCGCGCTGGAGATCCGGTGAGTTAAAGTCTGTGATATATAAGGAATGCTAAGCCTTGATGTCTTACTGATCAGCGACTCATCGGCACCTAGTTTCTCAGCCAACTCGGCGTATGAAATAGCCGCGCCGTCACCAACGGGAATCGTCTCGAACGCCTTCCACTTGACAAACAAGCGGATAGCAGTGATGTGGGCGAAATATGGCAGCCACATCAGGACCTTGTCCTTGGGAAGGCTGACGGCGTCACTCAGCTCGGCGGCCGCTTTGATCAGGCCCATTCGCTGGAAGGTGTCGGTCTCGAGAGACAGGTTGCCGGATCGGACATCATTGGCGGTACTGGTCAGCCTCTGGGCCAGGGCTTCCAAGGTGTCTGCGACGTTCGATGTCATGGTAAAAAATGCCCGTAGACGATGGTTGGACTCTTTAGAGTGGCGTCGGACGCTAAGAAGAACAATCAGAATGTGTCTCTTCCCGATGAATGGGAACTAATTCTGGTCGTCGCTGAGTCTATTTATTAGAGGGGTGAAGAAAGATCATCCCTTCGTTATAAGCTCTCCGTCTTATATGGGAATTATTATGTGCCGGTCGAGGACTAATGCTGGCGTGCATATATGAATGTCGTCGTCCGGGGATGTCCCTCGGTATTTTCACTCAAACCCCGAGCCCCGCCCCGCCCCGAGCCCCGCCCCGAACCCCACCCCGAGCGACTCGCCGAGCCCGTTTGATGCCCCCAAGTCATCACGCCGTTTTCCGAGGAGATGTATAGAGAACAGCTACACCTTGGCACGGCAGGGCGATGTACTTTAAATTTCTACGGATCTGGGGAATAGTGTTCTAAATGCTATCTAGTCTTGATCTCTTCCTGGGCTGGGTGGGATGCACTGGTCTAGGAGCTGGGGGAGGCCGGGTCCGGGTGGGTCATCCCCGCGGCACCCAGGGATTGATTATGCGCCCTTACATGCGGCCAAGTTCTGCGGAGGTAGACGCCGTTATTACTACGAGTTACACAACTTCATGCGTAACCGCCAGACTGACCAATCGAGGACATGTTGGCCAGTCTGCGTCCAATCCCAGGACGCGCCGCGTAGAGCTAAAGCACCCATCAGTCTCGTGGAATCTACGAACCCTATTAGGGCTCTCTCCCAGAGTGGCATCGGATTTCTCAACGCTTTTCTGCTTTGCCTTGGATTTTCTTTCTCGTCTCTAATGTAGCCCAGTCTAGCTTGACACTAGTTATAGGCGCCGACGTAGAGTAGATGGCGGGCAAGCATTGGGCCGAGCAGACGGGCATGTTCAGAAGTTTCAGACAGAATCAACACTTACGACTAGGTCTGGATGAAGGACATACATAGGATAGTAGCTCGCAAATATCTGCTTTGTGGTACCAAACAGCCCTAGCAGCTGCTTGGGCGATATTAACCCTCTCATTGGCGTCCAATACTGGGTCGGCGCACACTCCAAGAGCGTACTGGGTGAAGGGAGGCCGGGCAGGTAGCTTTGAAGGACAATGTGGCTGGCGGAGATGGCGACGGTGGTTTTTCGAGGTGCTTAAGTACAAGGCCGGATCCAGCGCGTGGTCGATAAGGTGCGTGCCTTGACGTGGGTACCACACACAATCTGGTGCCCGACCACGAAGGCGAGATAGACACGCTTGTTTTGGGAGTGTCTATCTCACTTGTTTGGGAAGACGTGGAAAATATCCTGCCCACCCGGGGTTGATGAATGCGCTCTCCTTCCTACTTGGGAAGTACATAATCCCAATACGCGATTTACCTAGAGTGACACTCTCGGCACAGTTCCGAGAAGCCAAGACACGAAGGCCGTCTTCGACAATCTCGCGGAGGAAGGGGTAACAAGCTGGTCACAATAGGAGTTGCGGGCGCTTCGCGTGATGGTTAGCGTCGGCTGAGCCCGCACACGCATTCTTCATTAAATCAGCGATGCGGAACCATCAGAATGACGAGTGTGCGGCGAGCGATGCAACCAGCCCGACGAGACTATCGACTGTTGCATACGTTACACTTACTTTTTTTGCCTTGCACGAAACCAAACGGGCGCAAGCCAGCCGGGTCAGCATCCCGCCCATCCCCATGTCCCATACATGTACGAGCACAGATAATATTGGCAATGAGACCGGGGTGGAGGGTGAAATCTGTGTGGCTTTGCAAGAACAGAGGACGAGGTATGCGCGACCGCGATCGAGACTGTGACCGCGACCGAGAGGACTGTCTCCACATCCACACCGACCACGCGACGGAGCCAAGTTCACTAATCCCATAGCGGAATCGGTGTCGCGCCGAAGCACCGAGCCAATCGATCTTCTTTCCATAGTTGCAATTGTATCCCGGGCCCGGACTGGCGGCAAGCTTCCATCCAGGAACCGCCTTCCATCCTCACCATCTTCGCGGCGTACTCGCAGTAACTAATACTTGTCGCTTTCAGAAACATGCGTTTTGCTCTCTAGAAATGTGACCCCCATCAAACTGGCCTGGGTGCTCTCAATCCTTCGTCCACTCTCCCGCCCCGCTCGTCTCGCTTAACCCCACCTTTGCCCCCCCGTTTACCCCCTTGAGCGCCCGCCGACTAAAGCCTTGCGGGCGCAAAACCTCGTCGCGCGTCACACAATCGGGTGAGGGAGTCGGCCATCCCCTCCCATTCTGGACAA